>NW_023612167.1:0-109239 GCF_013339725.1 Rhipicephalus microplus | reverse complement strand
AGCGTGGCTCAGTGGATGCATTGCTGAAACACAAGTTTGCCGCATTACCAGAAGCAGAGGCAAAATCACCAGGAACGTTCACGGAAGATATTCGAATGGCTAGGTAGAACCCTGGGCTGGCACGCAGCGGGCCCGGGTTCAAATCCTATTGTAACCTCGGTGCTTTTTTTTTCTGAGTTTCTTCCAATTTTCTTCCTATTTTGCGATATTGGTTACGTACACCGGCAGCGGCAGCAGTGGAAAATAACGGTGCTGCACGTGACCCGTGTCCTGATCTTATAACAGCTTCAGCTGTAAAAGCACCACAGGCAGGTCATTGTTACCCTTGATTGGTGGTCAGAACAAGAAAACTGCACTGATACATTTGAATGTAGCACGCATGCGCACGTGAGTTTTCTATTTGCACATGTCCAATTCGGTTCTTTCTCTCATCTCTCCTTCTTAGAGCAGCATACAATTGAAGCGTATTGAAGCGGTGCAGACTTGCCTACAGAATACCACACATTCGATCACAACTCATTTTCCATTGGGATATCTGACTACAAAGATTGTCATAATATTTTCGCTGCGAATCAGTTTTGCGCTCGGCGGCACAGTGCAATTGTTGGATATAGCGACTCTCTCGCGAAAAAGGCTAAAGAAAGCTCTCCGCCTGCATGACAAGTGTTTTCCAGGTCCGCACTGGCCACGTAAAAACATTGTGTCATCGCCTGCTCCTCATCGAGGCCAAACGTCCCAGCCATATAGGCAACCATCTCAAATGTTTTTAAAGAAATTGTGCTCGTTTGCTGCTTCGAAAACCGCAAAATTCTTGACAATTTTGCGCGGGAAAATGTTAGACACGCGGGCGCCTTCTAGACTTCCCAGATTTTCGTCTTGGTGGTGTTTGTTGTGAAAACAAAAAGTATTTAAAAGTTCCGCTTTTTTGTAAACAGAATTGGTTCACATATTCAGTAAAAGTGCATGTGTAAGCCGTTTGACGCGGAGTAATATTAGCCCAATTTTCCTGCTACAAACGCCTCTAAGAATTTTGCCAAAATCTATTGTACTTGCAATTTTGCTGGTGGTAATACCACAATTTTTATGAATATTTGAACAGTTATTCATTACTTTAAAGAAGGCATATTTTGCAGGAAAATGTTTATACCCTTCAAGCTGGTGAACTTGAAGAAAAAGTTACCAATTTCACAAAGTCATTATTTCTGTACACTTTCAGACGCAATTTTCACCATGTGGCGGTAAAATTAAAAATTACCTTTTTACTTAAATCGGAAGAAAATAAACGGTTCTTTTTATACAGAATATTCTAGCACTACAGGTTTTGTTTTAAGGAAGAAAATAATTTTTGAAGTTTATCATTGACAACTATCTTTTCATAAAGTTTTCAACTTCAGCTCCCGGTCAAGATTTTACTCGGAACGAACATCAATCTAGAAGCTATCTGCTCGTATCCTGTGTACCCTCACAACATATTCCAGTCGCGGTGCCCTAGTGTTTACATCGCTCTACTGCTGACTCAAAGTTCACGCGATCGCATCGTGGCAGTGTCGGTCACATTTCATGGAAAAGCAATAGGCAGGTCAATGTTACCTTGGATTTATCAACCTTTATAGAACGCCATTTAGTCACTGTTTTCTAAGCCTTCCGCTCCAGCGTCCCTTCTGATCCGGGACGTAAAGCGTTCCCAATAATGACATTATTGCCCATCTGGTTGCGCTGGTTCATGCTTGGACGACAGGCTGATAATGATCGACATTCACACCATTATGCGTTGAAAGAAAACACACGCATCGTCTTGCAAAAAAAGTGAGCAAGCTGATGAAAGACCAAAACTTTCAATAGGCCGCTCAACCGAGGTAAAACAAAACTCTAAACAATCATCAGTGAAACAAGTGACTGCTGCAATGTTCTACCAAATATTTAAAACGTTTAACATCGCGGAAAGGCTAGACCGTCACTCGATCATGTAATGTCCCCGAAGAAAGAGCGAACAAAGATGACGTACTGTTTTGGAGGTGGAGGGCAGTGGGGTGACGTACGTGGAGGAAGTTGTAGCAATACATTATTTTCACAAGAGCGCGCGGGGGGGCGGGGGGGGTGTACGAGAGTACAAGAAGAAAGGACGAACCAATCTTTCAGCTTCGGCTCACGTATCTCGTCCTCAGCGCACTGGTACGAATGTATCCCAATTAGTTGGATGGAAATTACTGGTTAGGAGTTATAAGCAGTTAAGCTTTTCGTTTTCTTCTAACTGAATCTGTATAGAGTCTAAAAATGATAAAGCAGAGTTTTCGGGAAGGTCAACTCTACCTAGATGCACTACTGACGATCCCGTATTCAGAAAGGACTATATCTCAGTCAGCTTGGTCATAGTTCTTGAGAAAATGATGACAGTGCTACGAAACACAATGAAAAAGGCGAATGTACACAACTCTGTAGTGACCGTCCAGCGTTGCGTGCGTCCGCCTTCTCTCAAGTGCCTAGTGGTTGCTGGCATTTCTTCAAGCCGCAAAATTTATTTCATACAAAATACTTTCGTGCCTTGGGATGCCACCCAGCGGTGGAAATTCAATGTTTTCTAACAATATTATTGCAATGTTGCCTCCTCGAGACTGTCGGTCCTGACGTACAGTGTTGTGTCCAGGAGGTATAATTTCAGAATCTTGAATCTCTCTGCGCAACTGCCTCTCAGTGATCATGTAAACCTGCGGATCACATTGGATCAAAACATACTTCAGCCAGCGGTTTCACTCACGATCCTTTTTGCAGTGAAGTTACCTTTCACCGGGTCACGTTACCAATTAGGTGTCACTTTGGAACATGCACACCGCTCGAAAAAACACGTGATGTGTCATTCTTGTAACTATTACTGTTATAAGTATGATGCACAAGAATATAATGAAGCTATGTAGTACACCAGTGCCTTGCATAGCTTGAATTGGTTTCTTTTTTGTCCAAGGTTCTTTAGTCTAAAGGCGCTATCAGAAGTGTGCAGACCACGGGATCGCGTGGGCAGAATGCATTGGAGCGCCAGCTAGCGACGAGACATGACGAGACACCCGCGTCAGGGTGCATGCCCGTCCCGTCTCATCCTTGGCTTCTCAAGTCGCTCTGTTTTACGCGGTTATAGCTCTCGAAGCCAAAACGACAACTGGGTATCGCTTTCTTTGCTTCATCGAATCTGTGCAGTTGGTTTTTTTTTTTTACGTAGCGGCTACGACGGGGCCGGTTCAAGCGCCGGCTCGCGTTGTTATTGACACTGGTTTGATTAGAATGAGTAAGCATAGCGCGCATCGCACAACCTCACGAAGCCAAGTGCAAAAGAGTAAATTGTCTCAGGCCAGCTTGCCTTCGTCAGGCTAATCCAAGTTGCACAACAAATTGCTTAGGGGAAGTTAATGTAGCTGAAATCAATCAACGTGAATAATTTACACCGCATCAAAACCTGTACACTCAAAAGCGTCCTATGCAGCAACAGAAATCTATATTAGGCGAATGAAGGCGTTATTTGCATAATTCTGCGACATGGAACTTCGGGTGGGCTTCGATGTCACGCACATTATGCGTAAATTTATAATAATTTTAAGTCTAACTCGAATAATATTTAAGTAAACGACACTCTAATTGGTCAGTCGTAATCACCATTTTGCTGAGTTTGGATTCTCTCAGCTGATGAGAATTTGCCTTCAATTACGCTAAATATTTGTGTTTTAATAGTATGTTTCTTAATTAATGCTTATTAAAGTTCAATTGGTTTGACGATGCTGTGACCAACCAAGCTTAATCAGATTTTTCTAGGTACCTTGGTGTTTGTTAAATTGGCTTAGTTATGCAGATTTAGCCGCATCATGTTATATTCAGTCAAATTAGTATTGTGACGCAACCGTGAAGGAAACCTTTATTATGCCCAGAAGACACGATGAAGTGACCACACCCGAGGTAGAGAACCCACGCAAGCCAAGTTGCCGCACCAAATGAAGACGACGACCAGTCATGGTGATAAACCAAGTGTGAAAAAGTAGATGTGCCTACATGATTTCCCACAGCATCATATAACTAAGCATTACTTAGAATAAATTACCTTACGTGATATGGGGTCAGTAAAGAGTGATTAGTATCGTCCTGGCCTTCAATTCTGTAGGCTCGTGGCGAGTCGACATAGATTAATTGGCCCGATAAAAGGTTTGCCTGTCTAGGCTAACGTTGCACGGCTAGGTTATGGATGAGCATGATCAACCTTGTCTGATTAAATTTAGCTATACTTAATTCGGCTCATCTGGGCTCATCTAAGCCTAACTTCGCTCAACATGAAAGCACAAAGCTGGATTGGGGTTTACTAAACCTACTTACGACTGACTTATGCAGGTCAGAAAGTGTTCGACCATATTTGATTATTCCACTACATTAACTTTCACTTGACTAAGCTCATATAAGTGTAGCTTAGATTAGCCCGACACAGGCAAGGTAGCCTGAGAAATTTTTATTTTGTGCGTTTGGCTCCACCAGGTTGCGCGATGCTCGCTATGTTTTCTTATTCTACTAAACCGGTGTCAATACCAACGCGAGCCGGCGCTTGAACCAGCCCCGTCGCAGCCGCATACGTAAAAAATTGGCTCCGAATCTGCATGTTAATCTGCAAATGTCGGCGAAATAGGGTAGTCTTGCGTGTGGAGAGAGTGAACAAAACATTTATTTGATCTTCTGCGCAAGAAAATCAGTGAATGGTATTCTGGAGGAGCCGCGTGCCTCGAGCGTGCAGCGGAGGCGAATGAGCGCATCTAGTCACGTCACACGTGAGACATGAGCGCCATCTGGCAGTTTTCTTGGTAAACGAAGCGCATGGCTTTGAGACGGGTGTGCGTGCCCGTCTCCGAGGTGATAAAGTGTAGAACACAAGGCGACGGGTATGTGCCACCACCGTCTCATGGTATGTACCACCACCTAGCGAAGCGTTGGAAGCGAAGCGTTGGAAGCACTCGCCTTTTCTTAGCGAAGCGTTGGAAGCACTCGCCTTTTCGTGCAAGCGTTGCATGGTCAGCGCAGCGTGATAAGCGCTATGGTCTTTAAAATTACTTATGTATGCCTTTTCCAGAAAGAGACGCACGTGCAAAATATACAGGCGTCGTTATGGTGCCCCAGACATGCGCAATAATTGCTTTTTAATTGACAATTGCACAAGTATGAATCCCAAACCTTGGGCAACACTGGTGGCGCTACGGATGGAGTAAGCCATTTCAAGTACCTGGTGCTGTTAAGAGGTAACAAACAAACAAATGTACAGACAGACAGACAGACAGACAGACAGAGCAAAGGAAAGCGACACCCAGTTGGGTTTTGACCTACGAGCGCCGTAACCACGAATGAGAAGCCCATTGCAATAGACGGGCCGCGCATGCGTCCTGTAGTGGGTGTTCGTCGTGTTTGGGGTCACAAGCTGGCACGCCGATGCATTGTGTCCGTGATCGTGTGTTGTCACAATTTTGATGACACCTCCACCTGCTGCGTAAAACTACATGCTGCATCTCACGATGTGGTTTACTGTATGTCACATGGCGGGAGTTATACACTACAGGGGTCGAAAAACTACTACGATGTGCTGCTAAGTCAATATATTCAGGAGCATTTGCCTGTTGGAACTAACTTAAAAGATATTTCAGGCGCAGCTGCATTAAATATAACAAACGCCCGAACGAAGCAAACACCTTCGCGGCATTCCGGTCTTCCACTGCCTCGGCAGCGCGTAGCCCATGGCTGTGCGAACCTTTCTTTGCCGGGGCCTGTACAACCATAAAAGGAAAATCAATAAAGTAAAAGAAGGTGTCACAGACTCGCGTCTTATTGCAGCGCTGCATGGCAGCGCCGTAGTTTCACGTTGCGTCGTTATTCGTTTTTGTTTGGTTTTGTGGCGCCGAGCTCCCGCCAAGTCTTCTCAAGCTACGCGTCACCCTGCCATGCAGCGGACGTGATCACGCCACGCCACGGAGAAAGGAAAGCTAAGCAGAGGTTCTCGCTATGCGAGCTCCAGAGCAAAAAGTGCGGCGGAAGTCACGTGCTTTTGCAGAGGGGTTGTGAGAACGGGTGGACACGCTGGCGTCTCCTGTCGTCTGCGTCACCACTCGTATTACCGCATTGTTGATAGCCGGTAGGAGTTCTGAATGTGCATTTTTATGCAGCTGTCGCACTTCGCAGATGATGCAAGGTCTTAGAAGCCTACAGAGAACGTTGGTCTTTGTGGCAGAGAGTTAATATCGCTTGAGGTCGTAAGTGGTATTTTTCGAAGCTCGTGACCACTTCTGCGAAAATGGTGGGCGCCACAGCTTTGTTGTTTTCCTTCGACAATGTGACGTTGCATGCCTCAGTGAAGGTAGCCTATTATTCCTAGACGAGAACGGCAGCGTCAACGGCTCTTAAAGCGAAAGGCGGTGGTGAGCTGGTCTCGTGTATGACGGTCACTACCATAGGCGTATCAGCCGGGGGGGGGGGGCAAAGGGGGCGCTAGACCCCCCCCCACTGAAAAAGTTGGGAGGGGGGGAGGGCAAGCCACCACTACCCCACAGTTTAGACAGTGCACCATGGTCACTTTTGGCTGCACGCTGGGGAAACTAACGAATAAGGCGAAGTTTCCGTCACATCAGTAATCACTCAATTTTGTTGTTACGGGAGAATGAAAATTTTTCGAGGCGCTGTTACAACAGAGCAAAATTTCGCCAACATTTCCCCTGTGATCAGTTTCCATGTAGGCTCTTTGCGGTGCGAGTCGCCTATGTGATGCTTTTGCGTTTTGTGCTGTATATTGCAAAGCAGGCAAGCGCTGAACAGGGGCCCTACAATACTACCTTAGTTATTCTTGCTTTTATTCTGCTGTTACTTCTCGATGCACTTACGGATGGGAACGAGAAAACTGTTTATGGACCGTTCAACGCATCTTCCGCTTCCGGAAAATAATCTTTTTCGAAAAGGACAAATCATCGCCGCTGCTCTCTCGAAACTGCTGCGAGCCGATGAGTGTGACGAATCATTTTTGGTGTTTAAGTTTTTCTGTACTGAAAGGCCAAAAAAATATTTCCGCTTTAGTCTGTGATAAACCTGATCAGCCTTGCTTGTGGTTACTTGGAGCCATAGCGGCAGCTTGCAAAGTGGCTACAGATGAAGCAGTGGACTCGGCCTCAGTAGGAAGCTCAGCTTTTAAGCTTGCCCCACTATTTGACCCACCGGGCCAAGCAGAAGGCTAAACACCGTGGTTTTTACCACCATGAAGGCTTAGTCAGTAATCGGGCTAGTTGGTTCTCACTCAACTTGAATTGTCCTTTACAAATTAAAATACATCTCACACCGCAAAGCAGCACACACGTGCAGCACTGCTTATTTATATCTGTTTCACTTTCTCTCAACAAGTATAAGCTCACGAAAATGTATACGCGCACAAACTTCTAAATAACGTTATACCGCAAGTGAAAATATTTTATTAAACTCATAATCCATCTCGACAGCTGCTATACGTACCCGCTGCTTAAGTGATTGGCAGCTACCCTACTTGATTTACATTTCGAAGGAGATGCTCTGCAGCTTCGTTACGTCATATAACAAGCAGGCAATTTGGTGGCGCAAAGAAAATTTTTATAGCCGAAGAAGCAATGCCAAACAATATGCCGTAACTGAAGTATTTTATTGTCCTATTTTTACGTGGTCGTGCATAAGTGGCCATTACGCAATGGTAGTTTTTACGTAATTTCTTGCCTCGCGTAACCAGCTGGTACTGTATGCATGACAAAGACTGTTTACACCACAATTTCCTCAAAGTTCCCCTCAAGCTGCAAGGACCACTTTTTCGCCGGGTCTCCTCGCAGCCTTGTTGCGCAATAAACTTTACTGAACTCAATATACAGCTAACGACCATTTTGAATGGAAGCGGCGAGGATTAGTTTAGCGTTATAATCGGCCACATTTTGTTCTTTCAAAGGAAAATTTTGTTTACATTGTCTGTACTGGTGTATTTGCAAAGGCGTACAGAGGCACGTTAAAGAAAATTTGATATAAATACAATGAATGTAAACCCCCTGCGCCCCTAACACCACCTAGTTATACAGTTTTAAATAAAAGGGTTGAGAAGTTGACAATAAGTTACTATATCAATATTATTAATAATCGCACGCTTCCGATACAGTATTTAGACTAATAGCAAATAAGGCAAATTAAAATACATACGTTCCTGAACATATGCAAGGATGTGTAATACTTATGAAAATGTGTAACAGCAATCGTTCTTTGAAAAAACAGCAGTGATCCCTCTGTCAGAGGAATCGGCATATATATGTTTACTGTGCATTGATAAAAGAGGATTTGCCGAATGTATGTTTCGTTGTTTGGCAGCTATAGCCCCGTTCAACGTGATATATGCTAGTCGACGAAAGGGGCGAGATAGCAAGATGACCGTCGCATATTTGACGTGGATATTGGGCTAAGGGCGCATTCCTCAGCCTGTTAAAGTGTGATTGACCCTCGTGTCTCCTCTGTGTATGGCAATTCATATAAAAGTGCGAGTCCGTCGATAAAGTTTGTCTGGATGATGTATATATATATATATATAATATATATATATTATATATTATAATATATATATATATATAATATTATCTATATATGTATATATATATATGTATATATATAATATATATGTGTGTGTGTGTGTGTGTGTGTGTGTGTTGTGTGAAGGCCAGACCTAGGCCGAAACGTCGAAATAAACCACGTTGTTGACCGCTCACGGAGGATCTACTGGAATACATATATATATGTATATATATATATTATCTATATATATCTATATATATATATATATATATATATATATATATATATATTATATATATATATTCTGTGAGGTATGTTAGCCCCCCAACTCACGAAAGAGTTGGTGGTACGCCACTGATCACTACTATTGAAAAGGGGTACGAGGCCCACTGTTCTCACCCGTGCATCTTCAGCCAAATGTTTTTCGGTATGTTCCCAATCGGCCGACCCGTGCGGCTGTGAACAATACTCCTGTGTGAGTACCATGATGACGGATGTGGCTGAGAATTATTCGGAGGTGCTTGAACTGGATAAATAACAAGAAAAATTAAATAACACTTCACTGTTATTACATTATGTGCCGTACCCAGATCTCACCGTATCAACAGAATAAAACAGCCTGTCGTGAATATTATCCTGCCTATTCGCACCATGGCTCTTATGCGTTCAGCGGGAAAAAACAACAAGCGCAAACAGCAAGTCTATAGTAAATTCACAATATGAGCCGTAATGAGGCTCCCAATGGCACACAGGCTTTATGCAAACGAGTATCGCAGCACGTTTGCTCGTTATCTGCACAGAAGTTTCGGTTTCCCAGGCATAGTCAATCAGATGGTGGCGGTGGTGCACACGGCGCCAAATCAGCTCGGGTGGCTCGACAGTGCCCATTGCGCATTCGCGAGCCGCCGTTATGCTCAATATTGCGAGGAGGAGTCCTCTACATTCTTCCCTCTTTCCAGCTCCACAAAATGAAACGCAACGGCATCTATTTCGTATATTCCTTCCTACATGTGCAACACTGTCGCGGCGAGATGTGGCTATATACAGAGGACACTGTGGTATGCCCGCCTTTGAGTGGATAAATGGTCAGTGGCGCGTGTACAGAACTACGCAGAGGTAGGCATTGGTGTATGTGCAAGAGAAGGGCAGTGGTGCGATTAGATAGGGCGGTGCCAATGGCAAATATATTTCCGCGCCTCTCATGACGTTAATGAGAGCGAATATTAATAATAATAATATATAGTTATTATATTATTAACAGTATTATTATATTTATGTACAAAAAGGCCATCTGGCTGTTTGGGCAATCAAACAGCGACCTCTTTATTTATTGTCCACTACAGTGTACTAAAGCCATATTGCACTTCCACGCATCGTACGACACAGCAGAAGTCAACAATGACTGAAAAAAAAATTGCCGGTACAGAAGAAATAGACCGCAGTTGTGCGTGTGCAAAAGAAATTGATATTGCCGATCACCTGTCGTCATCTCGTGTACTATAGTAGTAGTAGTAGTAATGGACTTTTATTCAGCCACAATTTACAGGCCGAGCAATAGTAGGCTATGTTTGTAAATTACATGCAACCACAAAAAGGAGAATGGCGAGGTTGGCGTATAACTGGTTTTTTAATATATTTTGTCTCACAATGAATAGTATTGTTCAAGTAATTTACTATAACATCAAATCTGTCTAACTTATTATATCAATGCTAAGGAAGCAATAAAAATTTCATTCCGTCAAGCGATTCTTTCCTTATAATAATTGCCTTTTTGCGAGGGCAATGCTAATTTTGACCGGGAACCATCGTAGCCACAAAAATATATTGAAACACCCTCTCAGTGGGCGCATGCGGATAAATTCAGTGGCAGCCCCAGATGCTTCTGTAACTGACGTTAAGGCCGGAGTGGGAATCTACTCAACGGATCCTAATTGCTACTTTCTCGTCCCTTGCCCGACTTCACACCAAATTCCAGGCAGAATAATGGCAATTATTCTTGCGACGCGTGCACTCCCATCACACATTTCTTCAGTAATGGTGTTAACAGATTATTTGTCCCTGTGCACTGCGCTAATAGCATCTCACTTGTCCAGCTGCCTCGCAGAACTTTATTCGTACATGTCAAATCATGTCCGGAACGTCCTTCTGGTTTGAGTACCACGCCACACTGGATTAGAATTAAATGAAGCGGCGGACACCATAGCGGCAACGTATGTTAAAGAACCTGTCCTAAATATTCTAAAACCATCCTTCAATAACACGTTCGCATGATTCAGAAACATTGTCCGCATGAGGAAAATACTAAATCATCCGTACTAAGTGACACAAGTTTCCAGCCCCTTAGGTATACATGGAGTAGTTGATGCTGCCACACAACACAACTGCAAGTTACAGTAACAAAATTGCGAGGCATAATACCATCATTAAATTTCTACTTACATAAACCTGGATTCCTTCCATCACCCAATGTATCTTTTGTAATGAAGCAGAAACGATCAAGCTCTGCTTGGAGTGTCTGAAAATATCAGAAGCCAATCAGAAGATATCAGAAGCCAAGCCAAGGCAAAGATTCTAAAACCACTTTTTGAAAAAGGGACCCCGAGCTTCCTTCATCGGCAGTTCTCTCCCTGAGGTCGTCGGCACTAGGGCACCGTGACAGGGCCATTTACAAGGCTATATTTGATTATTTAAAAGAATCAGTGAGAATACCATGTTAAATCTATCAGGTCATCTAAAACAATGTGTTTTATCAATCTTTTCCCACGTAATATATAAATTGTTTAGTTCATATATTTAACTAAGTAACATTTCATCGAAAGTCACCAAAGTTATCATTAATATATTTGTCTGTATTAAGATTATCTTTTTCGCATATTTTCCCCTGGTCATTTTTTTCTTTTCTTTCTACTTTTTATTATTATTTTTACTTTACTTCATCTTGTTTCACAAATTCTACTGCCACACGCCTCATGGCCATTCTCCCGTGGTTGGTAGTGCCATTGTTCCGGTAACCATCACCCACCACCTTGAGGAGAGTCAGGTGGTACTGGCTCTTGAGCAGCTCGGTCACCTGTTTTTGGCTCTGAGCTGCAACTCTCGCAATAATTTTCCATAGCACAAATAAACGTACTCCATAGTCGCAATAGTAGTGGAGGTGCTAGCTAAACCAGTTACTGCTGAGAGAGACCCGAGGGCAACCGTCTACGAAAGACGGAGCCGGAACAGAACGAGCTGTGCTGCAGCCGTCGGCAAGCGAGCTTTCCACGACTACTGTGGTGTCGGGGTTTCTGTAGCGTTTTTGGAACCGGTTGGCTGACTCCTAGGGTGCGTTAGCAAGCTGCTAGAGGGCGAACTCCTATAAAAAGAGTTTCTGCTTGGTTACCGACTGCTGCATACTTCTTGTCGGCAAGCGCTTCGGCGCCGTGCGCTGTGTTCTCCGTGCGTCGCGTCCGATGCACGATACTACATTTTGGCGGCGAGGATGGGATCAGCGTGCATCTGGCCAAGGTGGGTATATCACTAATTGCTACTAGTGCTACCATGTTCAGCACCCTGAATACAGCCCACCGATACTCCAGTTATGCGGATCACCAGTTCGTGACCACCGGGACCCTACCTGCGTTGCTCCGCGTCTATCCCGCCAAAATGTTAGCCATTCCCAATTCTTCTTCCTTCTGCTGTGCGGCTCACGCTCAAGACACTTATATTTCGGAGGATTCCCGGGACTGCGGAGTCCAGAGCTTTACCCGTGGGGCGGCTGCACCTTTATTTCCTCCGCACCCGATCTGTCTCGGCAGCAGCATGTTCCATTCCTGCAATGCCCTGGCGTGCCTCTAATTCCGTAGAAGACTTGGCGTCACGTCTTGCAAGTGTACGTTGACGTGGTGGCCCCGGACGCTACGTCAGACGCAAAGAAGGCGTTGCTACTCAACGCGCTTGGAGTGGAAGGAATGCAAGCTTTCTACAAAGCTGCTGACGAGCAGACGCTACCTGAAGGCGTCCAGGCTTCAGGAGATGGCGCAGCTTGCGACGTGTACCAGCAGGCCTTAGCCGTTCTAGACGCATACTTCGCGCCGCCTGAAGACGCTTTTTGCGTACATGCCCGATTCCGGCGGAGAGTTTAGGAGCCGGACATGCCTGCCGTCCCATTCATTCTAGCGCTGCAGTGGTTGGCAAACAACTGCAATTTCGGCCCCGCTGCAGATACAATGATACCCAACCAAATTGAACACGGCCTGCGTGACCCCGACCTGCTTCGGTCATTCATTCAGATAAGGGGCGCTTTCACTGTCCAGTCAGCGTTGGAACATGCCAGGAGGAGGAGGAGAAAAACTTTATTCATCCCAAGAGGGAAAGGTGCGGTGCTGGAGTGTCAGAGGAGCCTACCCAGCGTAGGTCTCCGATACCCCCTTGGCCCAATCCAAGATCTGGTCCTGGACCTCGGGCGCCGAGCTGCACATAGCAGCCTCCCACTGCTCCTTACTATTAATGTGTAGAGAATTGGGTGGTGGGTTTTGAGTACACCCCCACATGATATGGTTTAGGTCAGCTCTTTGTTTACAGAAAATGCACAAAGTGGAGGGGTATATCGCAGGGTGTATAAGATGGCGAAAAAATGGGGTATGAAACGTACGAGTCTGTAACTGGCACCATAGTATTTCATGGTAGCGCGAAGTTTCATGATGTGAGGGGGGGCGGTATATAGTGCGCTGTAGGCGGTAGTGATTTGTGATATCGTGGAAGGTCATAAGACGATATGAGCCGCCTCATTGCCACTCAACCCCGCATGCGCGGCGTCCATATGAGAGCAACGTCTTGCGTGGGAGGATGTTTCTTAAGAATTGAAAGGGCAGTTGATGAGATGCGACCTGCGCTGAAGTTGCGTATGACAGTTTTGGAGTCACTTACAATCATAGTGATGTTGGGGATGGATATACCTAAAGCGATGGCAGCCTCCTCTGCCTCCTCCGAAGAGTTGACAGTGACGGATGCCGTTGTGAGTGCCTTGCCGTTATAGTCGACAGCAGAGAGGGCATAGGATGAGGAGGATGGGTATTCTGTCGCATCGACATAGAGCACGTCATTGGCTCCATGCAATTTTTTCTGACATGCCAGGGAAAAGGAGCGCGTCGACCACGCGTTGCAACAGCTGGCTGCTCTGCAGGTCGACTCGGTTACGCGACGCGAGCATCAACGCCGCAGCGTTTGTCCTTCATGACCCAGACTGCTACATCGTCATGCTTCCAGCCCTGCTGAGCCACCGGCCTCTCCAAGTTCTGTGAAAATCTTGAAAATTCTACCAGGCCATACTTCAACTTCACGAACTACGACGATTCCGGCCCAGACTGAGAGCGTCTTCACTTGTGCTGCACCTGTCAGCATCTTCGCTAGCCGTGCTCCTGATGTGCCTGCTCCTGTCGTCTTTCCTACGATTGAGCATACCCGGACTCTGCCTGCTTACGTCCCAGCTCACCATACGTCAGTTGTGCCTGCTGCTCCCGTCTTGCCTGCTGCTGATTCCGCCCCAGCTATGCGTCTTTCGGCTTGTGGTGGCCTCCGGCTGCTGTGTCTGTCTCGATCCACTGGAGGTGCATCCACCAAGCGTGCTGGCCGAGATTCAGGAAGTGGTCCCTGTTCTGTGTGCTTGATTGATTGATTGATTGATCGATTGATTGATATGTGGGGTTTAACGTCCCAAAACCACCATATGATTATGAGAGAAGCCGTGGTGGAGGGCACCGGAAATTTTGACCACCTGGGGTTCTTTAACGTGCACCCAAATCTGAGCACACGGCCCTAAAACATTTTCGCCTCAATCGTAAATGCAGCCGTTGCAGCCGGGATTCGATTCCGCGATCTGCGGGTACATTAGCCACTAAACCACCACGGCAGGGCTGTTCTGTGTGCTGCGGAGGTGCTACCACTGGTCGCGTCTGCACCGGCCGTGCCAGTTGCTGTCCTGTGCACGGCACCTGTATTGGTGGCGCCAAGCCGTGTCCCGTCAGAGCATCGTTTCATGTCTGTGCCGGCCCCTACTGTGCCAGAAGTACACTTGAAGGACAACACTTGGGCCGATTCTTACGTACCACCGGACTGCTGTGGGCGGCTACAGTGCCTGTCGTGGAAATGGCACCACTACAGGTGTCGACACCGTAGACTCAAACACGACAATTACTATGCAGACATCCTCTCTCGGGGGAGGGGATGATAGGCTGGTGTGTGGCGTGTGCCTTGCCTTCCTGTGTTTGCTGTGCAATTCTTTACGTGCTATGTTGTGCGTTTCGTTACTTGTTAGTGTATACCGTATATTTTTATTCTATTGTGCACATGTAATTGTCTTTGCCTGATATACTGTTGTATTTTTGGTGTGCATGCTGTATACATGTTCATTATCATCAGGGAATGTGTTAGCTAGTAGGACCCCAAGTGTTCTTCCATTCAAGGGGGGGGGGGCAGGGTTGATGTGGTGTCGGGGTTTCGGTTCCTGTTTGGAACCGGTTGGTTCGCCCCTAGAGACCGTTGTACATATGTATATATAGTGATGCTTGTGTATATAAAATGCGTTCCAGCTCGGCTGCCGGCTGCTGCTTACTTCGGCGCCGTGCCCTGTGTTCTCCCTGCGTCGCGTCCCACGCACGATACTACAACTACTTCAAGAGATGAGATGCTAGGGGGGCCTGAGCTACTTGGCGCCACTCCAACACCTGCGGCGAGGGGAGCGGTGCAGATGGAGGGACAGCGTTATACAGGCAAGTCAAAGAGCTGTTTCGCATCTAAAAAAAGCGTGTTATAAAGGAAGTCTCGTGTGGCCCGTGGTTTAACGGGGGGGGGGGGGTTGAGACACGTTATCTAGAGTGCCCAGCGGGCGGCGGAAGTGTAGAAGTGTGAGTGAGACCGAAGAACATGTCCTTCCGTAATGCCCGTGTGCCATCTGATATGTAGAATATTGTTAAGGAGATGAAGTAAAGAAAGACGACGGACAAAATCGGCTGACAGGCGCGCGTGTGTGCCAATCAGCCGCCAATCAGAATGAATTTTTCTTCTGTAAATGAATTTTGTACAGAACTCACCGACCCCGTAGCATATTGGTGGAGGTTCGGGGTAACCATCAGGCAACGGAGCTCCGCAGCGTATGTCGCATCGGCTTTTCAGCCACGGCCAAGGCTAAGTCTTCCGCGTCAACGTCAGCGTCTCCGACGAACACGGCGTCGCAACCATACGTTTTCACTCCACTTAAGGATCCCGGTACATTCTGCGGGACCCATGGAATCGACGTTGATGATTGCTTAGCCATGTTCGAACGAGTGAGTGTGCCGAACAGCTGGCATCCCACACTTCAGTTGGCTAATGTGCTGTTTTACTTGAGAGACATGGCCAAGGTGTGGTATGAAAACAACGAAGAAGAACTCACAAGCTGGGACTGATGCAAAAAAAGATCTGAGAGGTGCTTGTTAAAACCGCCAGTCGTAAGATCGCCGCCAAAAAGGAATTGGCCGGCCGTGCCCTATCCCCCACGGAATCATGCCTCGCATACATTCAAGACGTGCTGGCCCTCTGCCACAAGGCCGAAAGCGACATGACAGAAGGTTACAAGGTTGGGCATGTTCTGAAAGGAATTGCCGACGACGCATTCAATCTCTTGATGCGCAAGGGCTATTCTACCGGGGACGCGATCATCAGAGTGTCGTCAGTTTGAGGAAAAGTGAAAAGTCGTCGCATTCTGCAAACATTCGCCCGACTTCCAAACACCGCTGCAACATCTACTTGCGAGGACTAGCCCGCACCACAACGTCGGTCGCCGCCGGGTGCCCTGACACGCATTATCCGTCGCGAGCTGGAAGCAATGGCGTCTCGGCGTTCTATTTGCGCAGTACCGATACCACTCCTGTTACTGTTCCTCTTGTTCAAGCCATCGGGCACCAGGAACTTGAAAACATCGGAGTGCATTCCATGTGCCATGTCAACGCGCCCGGAGCCAGCGAACGCCCTTTCGCGATGCCCTCCTCCGACCGACGGTTTTCTTCACGTACCCGCAACCCGGCTGAGTGGCGAACTGCAGATGACCGCCCTATATGTTTTAACTGCCACCGCGTTGGACATATTGCTCGTTACTGCCGCAACACATGGTCCTTGGCACCTTGTTCAACGACCAATATAATCCATTTCGAAGGTACCGCCCGCAGCTTTTCACCTGTCGAAGAGTCCAACGTCGTTGACCAATCTCCGAACACTGGGTACAGCCGCTCGCGTTCACCCCGTGGGCACCAGTCTCGTTCGCCGCAAATACGTCGCCCATCGTCCCGTTCACCGAAGCAAATGGCGTTTCTCGTCCCCTGTGGCTTCCGGCCCCATCGTCTCGGCAAACTAAGAAATGCAGCCCCTGGAGGTGGTGCTGCATTGGAGACTTCCGCAGCAAATCCTCTCTCCGTTCCCACCAGACGAAGTGTATTAGACGTTGACATAGACGGCGTACCTGTACAAGCACTTGTAAACACCAGCGCAAGCATTTCGGTCATGAGTTCAAGCCTACGCACACGTTTAAAAAAAGTTCTGCCATTAGCAGCTGCACAAATGCTCCGTGTGACCGATGGTGGCACGCCGATGGTTCTTGGTCTGTGCACTGCTCTCTTAAGTATAAAGAGACACACCACTTCTGTCATTTTAGCCATTATTGACCACTGCCCTTATGACATTATCTTAAGCCTAGACTTCTTTTCGAATCATTCTGCTTTATCGATTGTGCTACCAGCGTCCTTAAGCTAGAGCTGCCTCAGGTAGCCGTTGAACCCCACATTGCCCCGCCGTGCCTGTGCTCTCTTCATGACGTGCGACTGTCACCTCAGGCAGCCACCTACGTCGTTTTGAACGCACAGCCACAGGTTCGCGATGGTCAATATGTCCTCCTTCCTCTCGCCGACGTCGTTTTGAGCTGCCTCATCGCCATAACCCATATGCTTGTGACTGTCACTGACAACTGTACCTCGCTTCCACTTCTCAATTTCAGCTTGTGCTCTCAAGTGTTTCCCCATGGCATGTTCTTGACCAGCGTATCGAATGCTGACGAATTGGAAATAGCGGCTCTCACTCTCGAGATTGATTTACTTCAGTCTCCTGTCACTAACAGCACCTGTTTTCTGCCAAATAGTTTCTCGATGATTATTGCACTCGACCTGAGTCCTGCGCAAGCCAACGACATCCATCACCTCCTCGCGTTGTATACCGACATCTTCGATTTTCACGACAGACCTCTAGAGCAAACATCCACTGTTCAGCACCGTATAAACACTGGTGACGCCAGTCCCATTCTCCGACGCCCATATTGTGTCTCCCACACTGAGCGCAGAGTTCTTCAAGTAAAAGTTGACAAAATACTCAACAAAGGTACCATAGAATTATCAAGTAGTGCTTGGGCTTTCCCTGTCCTCCTTGTAAAAAAAAGAACGGTACCTGGTACTTCTGCGTTGACTATCGCCACCTCAACAAAATCACGCGAAAAGACGTACACCCACTACCACGCATCGATGACGCGTTGGACTGCCTGCACGGTGCTACATACTTCTCGTCTATTTATTTTCGGTCCGACTACTGGCAGATTTCTGTTGATGAGATGGACCGTGAGAAGACGGCCTTCATTACACCGGATGGTTTATAACTGTTTAGGGTCACGCCTTTTGGACTATGTAACACCCCTGCCACATTCGAACGAATGATGGACTTTCTCCTGCGTGGTTATAAGTGGTCTACTTGTCTCTTTTACCTAAAGATGTGATAGTGTTTTCGTCTACCTTCCATAGCCACCTCACCCATCTCGCTGCAATTCTCAGATTCTTCAGAACAGCTGGGCTACAACTCACTTTCAAGAAATGTCAATTTGGCCGCCATCGGATTACTGTTCTGGGCCATCTTGTGAACGCCCATGGCGTCCAACGAGATGCCGAAAAGATCCGCGCCGTCCGTAGCATTCCGGTGCCCCATTCTACATCCGACGTCCGCAGCTTCATCGGCTTATGTTCCAACTTTCGTCGTTTTGTGAAAAACTTCGCCGACGTTGCCAGGCCACTCACAGATTTGCTGAATAAGGATACCACATTCTCATTGGGCCCTAAGCAAGCTCAAGCGTTCCCCGCTATCATCGGCTGCTTAGCTACATCTCCCAGACTTGCCCACTTTAATCCTTATCCTGCCACAGAACTTCGCACCGACGCCAGTGGCCACGGTATTTGCGCAGTTCTCGCTCAGCGGCACCACGGCAAACTGTGCGATAGCCTACGCCAGTCACCTGCTTTCTGCCCCTGAGAGCAATTATTCCATCACCGAGAGAGAGTGCTTAGCTTTAGTTTGGGCGGTCGCCAAGTTCCAGCAATATTTATATGGGCGCATATTCTCCGTTGTTACGGACCACCACGCCCTCTGCTGGCTGACTTCTTTGAAGGACCCGACTGGGCGTCTTGGTGGCTGGGCTCTGAGGTTCCAGGAATTTTCGTTTATCGTCAGCTACAAGTCTGGCCGTTTGCACAAGGACGCAGACTGTCTTTCTCGTCATCCGGTGGATCCTCCTGATTCCGTTGCGGCTGATCTGGAAAGCAGCGTAATGGCGTTTACTGAGATCGGCGATATGCGCATTGAACAACGACGGGATGAGTCAGTGCGCACTATCATTGACGCCATTTAGTCTGACAGACATGACGCTTAATTCCGTATGTTCGTGCTGCATGACAGCATCCTTTACCGCCGCAACGTCAGCACTGAAGGCCTTGAGCATCTGCTTGTCGTTCCTCGTCATGTACGGCCTGTCATACTTGAACAAATACACGATGCACCAACAGTGGGACAAGTCGGTGTTTACCCCACATACGACCGCGTGCGACGTCGGTTTTTCTGGCCAGGACTGTACCGCAGCGTGCGTCGATATGTCACCACTTGCGACATCGGCCAGCGCCGGAAAAGACCTTCTTTGCTGCCAGCTGGTTATCTTCACCCAATCGAAGTCCCCTCTGAACCATTTCATCGCGCAGGACTCGACCTTTTTGGCCCTTTTCAACGACGACACTGTTAAATAAATGAATGTCGCCACAGATTATGTAACCCGTTACGCGATAACAAAGGCAGTGCCAACCAGTTGCGCCACTGACGTCACGGATGTGTTTTTTCTTCATGACGTCATCTTACACCACGGTGCACCCCGACAGCTTCTTGCTAAGCGCGGCCGCTCTTTCGTGTACGAAGTTGTCGACGACCTCCTTCGATCGTGTGCCACAGCGCATAAGCTATCTACCGCCTACCACCCACAAACTAATGGGGTAATTGAACGTCTGAACCGCACGCTCACAGCTGCTTTTATGTACGTCTCCAAAGATCATCGTGACAGTGACACCATGCTGGCCTATGTGACTTTTGCATATAAATCTCTCGACATGACACCACGCTATTCTCACCTTTCTGTCTTTTGTATGGTCGCGACCGCATATTGCCATTTGAAACCACCTTATCTCTCAAGCCATCTGCTTCTGAGTGCGCTCGCAAAGCCATTGACCGGGCTCACAAGGCTCGTCAAGTTGCCCAGTCTCGTCTAACCAGGTCACAGGATATGCAAAAAGCCCGCTACGACCTCCGGCATCGTAATATAACGTTTGCCCCAGGTGACCGCTTGCTCCTCTGGTCACCGTGTCGGTCTCTCCGGAAAACTTTTGTCCCGATACGTAGGACACTACCTGGTCTTACGTCAAGTTAGCGACGTCAACTACGAGATAGTGCCATTGTATTCCAATACGTCACCAAGTTCGTCGCTTGTTGACATTGTCCATGTTTCGTGCATGAAACCCTACTTCTATTGCACTTCTCCGGACTCGCGCCGAGACGGCGCTCCAACGCCCGGAGGTCTTGTTACGGATATGAAGTAAAGGAAGAGGAAGGATACAATCAGCTGACAGGTACACGTGTGTGCCAATGAGCAATTGTGACTCTTGCCTGTGGTTTTTCCTCCGTAAATGCATTTTGTACAGAAGTCACCGACCCCGTAACAATATGTACAATGAGTGAGTGAATATTTTTATTCAGTTCATGCAGGTTAGCGTGCCGAATTACCGCTAACATATTGTGACTATGGAACGTGTTTATTCACACTATGGAGAATGATTGCGAGAATCACGGCTCATAGCCAATAACATGAGACTGAGCGGCTCACGAGCCAGTGCCTCCTCGTCCTCTTCATGCGCCCATTGATAAGATCTTTCGTTTCCCCGTTTGCAGACGATGTCCATTGGGTGAGTCAGTGGGAATGTAGACGGGAATATGGCTTAAGGCTCGCGACATGTGTTGGTTGTGTCTTGCTAGAACGCCGACCATCGTTTGTGACGCCGGAGGTATCGTACGTAACATGACTGATCTGGTCGAGAATTAAAAATGGTACAAAGTAGCAGGCCAAGAACTTTTGGCACAAAGCACGTTTGCGGGCAGGCGTCCAGGTAACCTTTTAAGTACCGGAGTGATGATGGGCGTCGTATCGGCTCTTGGAGCGCTGTAGAGATACTATGGTTTAGAGGCGTGCGATGCGACGAGCTTCTTCACTGCATAGTGACTCGGCAACCGATGTTTTCACATACAACGTAAGAAGCAGACTGTCGTCGAGACAGCTGCTAGGGGGTGGGGAGGGGGGGTAAAGCAGAAGAAGGGTGGAGTATCCTGTCGCCTCGTGCTTCCCAGTGTTGTATTCGTATGCAATGTGTTGCAGTACTTCACCCCATTTGTGTTGCTTGGCGTCAACATAAATCGGCAACATGTTTGTTAGCAATTGTCTATGAGTGAGGGCGTGCCGCAAGGAGGAGTTGGCTCACAGATAGGCGCAGAATCCCAACAACGTCGTCGATGAACTGACGTGCCCGGTCGCTAATGACAACTCGTGGAGGGCCATGACGTAGTATTGTAAGGCGAAGCATGAACTGCGTAGGTATCGCCGCAGCTTCAGCGTAGCGCGTCAGGTGGTCGACGCAGGAAATTGTATTGTTGCTATTGCACATTCAATAGTCGGGCTTGGTGACGTGGCTTGTATTAGTATCATATTTATTTTGTTTTCAACTGCCGTACAAGCACGTCTTCATTTTGTATACATATGCGAATGAAAAAAATGCCTTCATCTATGTGGTCTCAGATATATTATGCCTTGTGGTCTGGTGTCTGTTGGCTCTGCTTCAAGTCTAATGAGGCTTCGGCCGGCCAATTTTGTATCTGCGTGCTGTTTTTTCTACATTCGTATAAAAGATTATTATTATTTCTTTGTTTCTTTCTCTTTACTTTTATTTCTTTTTTCCATCACGTTTTCTCTCTCCGTATTGGTCCTCTCACCTATCCAGGTTATTACAGTCGCGCCACACGAACCGGAGAAGCGGTAGAGCGTGCGCGCCTTTTCGGGTAGGGAAGTAAACAAATAAGAAAAGGACGAAGAGAGTGGGCGCCGGCAAGACGATAGTTTTTGCGAACGCTCCACGAGAGTTTGCATTAAGAAGAACTCCGTTGTTTAAAAATTAGTCAATCAAAACAGAGTATGTGTAAAACGATCAGTATTGACGCATTTACAATACATATTCAGCGAAAAGTTCAGCGTGATGGTTTCGCCAGCTATTACGGGATGACTTCCAAGACGTCCTTTCGTTCAAGGCGTCATTCCGGTGTCCCGCTTGGCTTGCTCCCCTTTCGGGCTTACTGGAACACGAATTTGCTTCATTATTCATGCGTGATGCATACTGCAACTGCGTACTTGATTTGTGCTTTAATGGCAGCTTTGCAAGTGCACGTCCCATTCTCTAATACATGAACCCGAATTTTCCTAGTATGACCATGTGAACTGTGAGAGAAAGAAAAAATAACACTTGGTGGCCAGTTGCTACTGCTATCCGCATACCTCCCCAAGCTTGTTCATGTGCAAACGTTCAACAGCGTGTTACATGACGGCGCATATTTAAAAGCCAACTTCTAGTGTGCACTTTTCAATATGTTCCAGGAGCGCGTTCACAACGAAAATTAAGGCAGCACAACATGCCTTGAAATATATTACACTCCGCGGAGTGCTTCGAGTGTGCTTCTACGTGCGCACCCATTGCGCGTCGCGTGACCGATACCACATCGCGCCTGTGGTTCAGCACCTCTCACAATGAGCCGCGTTTGTGCAGCAGGTATTCAATGCCTGTAAACTCGATACTCTCGTCAAACGAGAGTGCAAACGTGACGAGAGATCCGAAAAAAAAAAACTCGGTGAGGAGTTGCTTCGCACTTACGCCTCAGCTAGCTGCCTTGCGGAGACGTCAGCGGGTTATGTTACACCACAAGATTCAGTGCTCTTTTCAATTCTCTTCAACCTGGCCATGCTTCACCTTCTGCCACTGCTAGAAGATATCCCTGACCCGCGGCACGGACGGCTTGACCTTCTCAGGCTTGTGGCGCCGTGGCCATACATTTTTTTTTCGCACTCCGCTAACGTTCGTTCACGACAGTAAATGGCTTCTACTGCCAGAATGCTACAGAAAAACAACAAATGTATGCTTTTCACAAACGACAACGCGGTACATCGATAGAGTACGCGGCTCCATGCTGACAGACTGAGACACTTCGAGGCATACGTCGCCGACGGTATTGTCAGACTGGGGAACTGCATTTCGCATTCAGTCGGGCGTCTTCTACCGCCTGCTCCACATCATAAACGTGGTTAACGAGCTTTCCTCCATGTACTAGATACTTTTTTAGAAGTGTTTGCCGAGCTGAGAAATCTTTTAGAAGCCGCCCTGCAGGTGGTACATTTTGAGGCGTCGCGAGCGCTCAGCACGTGAAATTACCACCACTCTCGGATTCTGCGGGACCGTCCCGAATTTTCATGCAGCGCCCAGAGTTCCACACCATCCCTGTCGGGACAGCTATGTGCCCCAGATTTGTTTCTGACTGTCCAGTTAGGATATTCGATTTGATTCAACGCACGCCCAACTTACACGGAACACGAAGTTTGCACGCACGAGGCCCTACTGCGACGGCTAGCGGTGGCCGCGAGAGGTGTGAGCTTCCGTGTCAAGTGCGAGGATTTTGTTCGAGTACCTTCTGCAGGAAGGGCAAGAGTTGCGAGGAGCACGTGGTGAGCTGGAGTGCCGCTTCATTGTAAGATGACCCAACAGTAAAGAAACAATAAACATGTCAGGAAGATAATGCAATAAAGAAATGAGATTTCGCCTCCTCCCAATGTCGGTGTATACCCTCCTTCCCCTCCTGAGTTCCTTCGTTCAAGAGTTGGTAACCCTATCCGCTCGTGCACGTAAGCAAGCGGCAGTCGCGGCTGCGCGTCGGTGGGCAGGGAGAACGCGCGATTCACGGTTTCTATGAGTCTACCAGAGATGGCACTGCCGGATGGATGGATGGATGGATGGATATGGCTGTACCCTTTAGATCGGGCGGTGGCTAGCGCCACCAAGCCGTAATACTTAATGAACCAAAAACTATATTTATTTTTTCCCTAAAAAGTGAGTTTGAGGACTTGTACTTTGCAGTGAAGAGTTTAATTTTGACTCGTGCCTTGACTTTAGCCACCAATCAGTTAACCTCCTTCTAGTTAAGTCTACCCGCTTAAAGTTTATTTTGCCCTCCCGGTCCCTAAACCCCAGTGCTATGAAAAACTCTGCGCCATCATCCTGAACTATAGGGTGAAGGCCTTAACAGAACATTATCAAGTGTTCGGCAGTTTCTTCTTCCTCTCCACACGCACTGCATACTGTGTCTACCACTTGGTGGCGCTGCCTGTCAGCAGTCGCTGCGTTTTTCAAAGCACTGGGGTTTAGGGACCGGGAGGGCAAAATAGACTTTAAGCGGGTAGACTTGTCAGCAGTCGCAGCGCCACCAAGCGATGTTTTCCTTATGCATTGCAAAGAACCCTCGACCAGTTAGGCAGACAGACACAAAGCTCTTGTACTGTCTCAAGCATGGCGGGGAGCTCTTGGGGAAAGTCGGGTTGGCGCGCTGATAGAACACACAGCACTATAGCAGGTGACCGCGTCGCTTCCATGAGAGTGTACGACACCGTCGACTGGTGGCGAGATGAGAGTCCCAGTTTCGGTGAACCAACCGAGATTAGAAATTTCTCGCTCGTGGGTCCAGAGCGCCAGTACGTCAGCAGTCCGGTGAAAAGGAAGTACCTGATTGACGAGATCCCTGTAAAGCCATTGTGGAACCTGAGCCGCGGCTACAGCACGGCAGTACGACGAGACCGGATGCAGCCACGAGAGCCTTATTGGTTTCCTGAAACCCTTGATAATCTCGAACAAATAGCTTCGTGTCGGATGGAAGGAGCTTAGGCAGCGTGGCACGAAAGGCATAGGTAAGTGCGGCTTTTCAAGGCCACCTGTAACTCGTGGTCCATCGTGTGAAACTCACCCTGTATGTACGCGCCACAAGAATTTAGCAACCCCGACTTTCCACGATATTATTATTATTATTATTATAAATAATATGTTTTCGAACCACGATATCATTCTGAAATATGCTTTTGTGGGTGGCTCAGGACATTTCGCCTGAGCCACCCACATCTGGTGTTCTTTCACCCACTCTGACAACGCAGCATAGAAGGGCTTCTAGCGTTTCGCCTCCATCTAAATGTGACAGGGATCGCACCCGTGATATTTGGGGCCGCAGCCGAGCATCATAACTACTGCTCCACTGTGGTGGACGCCACGCCCCCGTGTACAGCAGGTGCGAGCGCCATATGAAGATTTTGCTCGTTATAGTGGAACACGTGAAATATGTGAACAAGAGATAATGTTGACAGAAAAAGAGAAAGTAAAACAATGAATAGAAAAGCGCTAAAATCGCGACATATCCACTAAATGAATGATGGTGAGGGGGCGCCGCAGTGAGAGTGTTCGGTTTAACCATAGATCACCCATGACATGGAACACTCACGCATGTAAATGAGCGCCTGCGGTGTACAGTTATGTGCAATGTTTATTGGTCATAACTGGCATGCTATGTCGAGTTGTGAATGTCATTTTGCCTTCATTATTACGGCTTTGTGGTAATGGATTGAGCCTGAAGGCAAATACGAGGTCTGTGCAGGTTACCCTGGTGCTTGTTGGTGCTTTCTAATCATACAAAATGCATTGTAGAGCATATCGGGACCTCATATACTGCACAAGCCCGTCGTTGTTCGTAATCATCATCTGCTTCAACGTCATCGTCGTGGAGTATAGTGACCCGGTAGAGCACTGCGCAGGCTGTGCTGCAGCCAGGCTCGCGCCTTAGTCTTCGGGCTTAGGGCCGGGCCTGGGTTGGAGGTGGTTGGGTCGGGCTCAGACTTTTTTCAGTTCCTATAGGGACTCTGAAGGTAAAAAATACCTTGGTTTAGGCTGATGAACTGCTCTCTTAAAAGTTAGGTGTCATGTTTCATTCGAGAATTTCACGCTGCGATTTCCGCTCGTGGTGTCACACATTTTCAACGTTATTCGTCGTATATTGAGGGCACTTGCTCTTCAAAGAATTTTAAAGCTCGCTTTGTTCAGTCTATAGGCCACTACGAGATACAATTAGTTCATTCCCACCGACAAGGATCTACCTAGGCTCTGTCAGGATCTAGATGTGATGACTTCTGCTGCCTGATTTTCAAGGTGGCGTCGCTAACCACATTTTATTTTTGCGCGCAATTTCGTGTTTACCAAGAATCTTGTGAGGAAGAACGCGGTAATTTTGGAATTGTGAATTAGTAGCTCACACGTCATAGAAAAATTATTCTCTACTTTAGTGTCGCTTTAAGTTTGTTCCAAAAACGTGGCACATACACGCATGTTTTTCATTTTATCTAGAATAAACGTGTCTTTCCATTCGGGCAAAACATATAGACTTCCATTATGGACAAGGCTTTTTCATCTATTGCATGAGGGCTACTTGATTTATCGGAAACGGGCGAGCTAAATGTAAACGCTAACTTATAATTACCATCTCGCTGTTCCGGGCTTTATTCGCATCTTTTATTATTTTGTATCCACAATGTTAATCGGTGATGATGTATGTGGAGTAATATAATAAATTAAAGACTAGTAATAAACGCAAAGACTTCAAAGTTGGCAAACTTTTTAAAATATTACAGCCAAACGGAGTCTCGTTCCACACAATCCCCATAAAAAAATTTTGTGTGTGTGCCTGTGTGTTTCTGCGCGCGCATTAACTGTTGGAGAAGCTTTCTTGTTATAGTTCTTCGGTACATTCATACCAGCTTTTCTGAATAACGCTTCTCGCTGCAGAATATATTTCTTTTTTTATGTGTACGGCTCCAGTACTTGTGAGGCGTATTCGAGTAGCAGCCGCACAAAGCTTCACATTAAAAAATGAATCAAATGGAGGATATTAAACGCTAATCTTTCTCGGGTATTCACTAGACGCCTATTTGAGGGCGGACGCAAAAACAAAATCACAGCATATCCGCGGAGGGCATGATGATGAGTTGGGCAAAGCGTCTGTCTGTCTGTCTGTCTGTCTGTCTGTCTGTCTGTCTGTCTATCCGTCTGTCTTTCTGTCTGTCTGTCCGTCCGTCTCTCTGTCTTTCTGTCTGCCTGTCCGTCTGTCCGTCCATCTGTCTTTCTGTCTGTCTGTCTGTCTGTCTGTCTGTCTGTCTGTCTGTCTGTCTGTCCTGTCTGTCTGTCTGTCTGTCTGTCTGTCTGTCTGTCTGTCTGTCTGTCTGTCTGTCTGTCTGTCTGTCTGTCTGTCTGTCTGTCTGTCTGTCTGTCGATGAGCACGAGGCGCTGCGGCCTTTGCTTCGTCCATGCCCCACCAATGATCCAACATGTACGGCGACGATCCAGGAGTCTCAGACAGGCACTTGTTCCCCGCGCCCTAGGCACAGCTCGCGGAGCAGCCAATTGGAGAGCATCGGTACAGCGACCTCTAGTATATCCTAACTCAACTGCAGTTTGTATGTACTTTTAGGGTAAGTGTATACGCTCCCTACTGGAGCAGGGTAGCGCTAGGTCTGCCATGTTTCCTGGTTAGCAACCATAGTGACGCGGCGGAGCCGTGCTCTGTTTTTGCTGGTGACTTGCTTAAGCAGCTGAGGCGCAAAAACGGTAACAACGGAATCAGAGAACAACGAGGACAAGCGCTTGTCCTTGTTGCGCTTCAGCTGTTTAGGACGTGGAATACCAACTAGCCCGCTCCCACACTGCTGTCAGCGATAGGCGAAGCATGTCACTGATCGCCAGTTGACGTGCTTGACGTGTCAACGACCAGCGAAGAAAGAGGAAACAGCTGCTTTCGGGACTGTGCTACCGGGAGTTCAAAAGCATTTTTTTAGTCTGTCCGGTAACGCAAAGCGCAAAAGCGTAGAGTTGTTCCGAATAACGTGCACCACCGTTACCGCTTTGTCATGTGGCGCCAGCTATGGAAGATGAGCAACAACTCATAAGCACAAAACATAGGCCCTCCGAGATTCAAGAAGCGCCCCGCTAAGCTCACTCAATTGATTATTTTAGTATGTGTTTCGAACATGGTGCCGAATCAGCGCAAACACTTTGCTGTCAAATCTTAAGGGCATGGATCCAAAGCAAATAAAAGCACAAGTTCCTAAATAACGATCTACAGAGTGCACGACAATCACTTGATAGATGTCAGGTAGATGGCCACCACTTTTGGTTGTGCGGCCTGCGCCCCAGCTTCTATGCAGTGCATGGTTGCTAGTGAGGTTAGAAAACAAAGGCTCTACTCTGCAACCTAAAGGTAGCATATAGCAGTTACTCCTATGTGCTTCTATGAGAAAGCGCCATCTATTTTACTGTTCGGAGATATTACTGGTTACGCCTGACGCAAGAAAATGTTAGACCACTGGGTTAGACTAAAAGGAGGTTTGCTCTTAACAAAAAAAAAAGTTTTCATTTCTAGCCGAGACACAGCACTCTCGTGAAGCGCGCTTCGATTAGCTCCGTGTGGATGAGGGCGCCGTATACCCCATACTACTTCTAGTACAGTCTACCCATACATATCGCGCGTTTACCGTTCGGCGTGGTTGTGGCGGGCTCTCCGCTCACCGTGTGTTGCGTGTCACTGCTGGTATGACGCCTCCATCAGTAAGCCCCTCTGCACGGAGGAAGGAAAGGTAAGGAGAGGCCCTGACGTCACTCGTTGTGAAGCCGCGATGAAGCCGGAAGTCGGCCATATTGACTGGGCAAATTCTCCTGTCCTGTTTACATATGAATGCAAAGCCGAAGGCGCGACTCCCTCTCTGTCTCAAAAAACCGGTGCTATCATAAACCAACGGAACGGATTTCAACACGTTGTCCTACCTGCGATAGCGGTTGAAGAAATCTCTGCGTATGGCTGTTGTATTCTTGCACTGCTGGCGTTTACGATAAACACGGCAAGTTGCACGTTAAGCTTTTTTTATTTGATGTGTTCTTTGTGAAAATAAAGATGATATTTCGGACATTGTCACTGCGACGAACCAGGTACCGAAAGTTGTATAGCTTCTTTCAGATCATTTTTCCCCATTTTGCGCTTCTCTTTAAGCCTTTATGAAATTTTCGGTCAGGCTGTTCGCCAGACACAACGATAAAAAAATAAAAAATGTGTTCATGCAATAAACCTGGAGGTCCGTAATTATGCCAGTAAATTCGGCGTCAGTGGAGCTTGTGTGCGTGGCAGCCCGTTGAGTTTGCGCCGGCCTCTTTGTTTTCGCCCCTCTTTTGTCCGACGCGCACTGGTTCCTACGGATATCTCAAACGACATGATTTCATTAGGACGAAAGCAGCGAAGACCACCCTAAAGCGCGTGGGAACATGTCTCCAGTGTGATTCACGTTCACTAGTAGCTACGGAGAACAGTAGACCAGGATTGCGTTAGAGCGAAAGGTGCGAAATTTAGCCGAAGGAACGCGTGAGAAAAGGTCTGCGGGAAGCTTCACGCGTCGACACCACTGATCTCCACTAGAGTTGCTTGATGGCGCTTCGCCGCTGTCGCGGCCTGGCGCAGCGCACTGGCCACCGGAAGTTCAATGGCTCGTCCCGGAAGTTGAGCGTCTGCTACGCTTCTCAACCGCTGATCAGCGTTCCCATTGACGCATTTTGCATTTTGTTCTCACTTAATTGCATTTTGGTGATACACATCGCGTTCAGATCACAACTTATGCTATACCGAAACATGCGACGTTAATATGAAGCAGTTTATAATTGCGAAGGAGAACGAAAATGTCACTTAGGTATCGGTTCGAGAGGAGACGACGCAGCTCGAACGGGATTTATGCTGGCGAGTGGACTTTATGATTCGTGTTAGGATGCACTTCTTACAATAAATTAACAGTCATGAAGGGGCTTGTATTAGTCGAAAACAATAATTCAACAGCCGTGAAAGGCCTTGGATTATCGTAAAATCAACTAGCTAAGCGAGTTCGATAACAACGCGGAGGAAGTTGCCTGAGACATAATAACCGATTTGATGTTTGCTACGTGCCGGCCAAAAAAACAATTCTGAAATGGCTGTGCGCAGCTTGCTCCTGTTTTACCTTTGAAGGTTAGTACATCGGAACCCTTTACAATATGAATTCAAGCATATGTGTGTAACCAGCAGGTCAAAGTAAATTCTTTTAAAGCACGCTTTCCCATCAATGCCTGACAAAAGGTATCGCCCTTTCTCTTGAAGGAAAATTTCTAGCTTATGAACACATTTATTGCTAGTTTTCAGGGACACCCACCCATTGCGCACACGCAGTGCCTAATGAAAACTGGTCTATCCAGATTTAGATTTGCCTAGTGGTTACGGCTTCAATTGGACATTTTAGTGTAACTCTTAAAGAATGATAAAGGAGGACGCGTGGAACTGCTTCATTCGAATTGAGAGGCCTGCAATTGTACGAAAAACTCATTTACTCAGAACGTTTGTGCACGTGTCCTTGTTACTGACAATGCAGTGCCTGGAGATGGTTGGCAATAGTGCATGCAGGTTAATATTTAAGTATGCTTCCTGCCTCGCCATTGAAAACAAAACAGGCATACGTGTACAAAGATGGATTTCAAGTGTTTATTGTACTCGAAGCACTTAAGAACTGCCAAGTCACGTCACTTCACTGGTGACTGAAAATAATCAACTCTGCAAGTCGCTTGAAGCACTTAAGAACTGCCACGCCACGTCACTTCACTGGTGACTGAAAATAATCAACTCTGCAAGTCGCTTGAAGCACTTAAGAACTGACACGTCACGTCACTTCACTGGTGACTGAAAATAATCAACTCTGCAAGTCGCTTGAAGCACTTAAGAAATGCCACGTCACGTCACTTCACTGGTGACTGAAAATAATCAACTTTGCAAGTCGCTTGCGGATGTTTGGTCCTGTTATCTTTGCAGTAGCTTGCTTCGCGGCATAGTGCATCCTGATCTTCACGTAGCAGCCGATGGCACATTTAACAAGACGCACAAAGTGGTTGGAGTCAACTGCTGATTCGAACATATGGCCATGCAGTTCCGGATAGAGCTTGTTCGTGCTCAGCACTCCCGAAAGTTCTGCCATAACCTTGGCTGTCACAGTGTCAGCTGCATTCTTTTTTGGAAGGCCTCCGTCGTGAACCTTCTCCTGCAGTCGAACAGCTTTTTCAGTCAGCTGACAGATGTACGTTGTCGATGACGATGGCTTGGAAACACCTCCACGGTTTTTTCTGTTCAGGAGTGCCGAACCACATGTCTCGGCAATGGTGGCCGAGTAGCACACTGCGCAAGGTATTTTACGTTTGACCATTCGGCAAACAAACCCTGCGATGTAACCAACGAGGTTTCCAAGGTACGGAGACAGTGCAGGGAGATCCTGAACTATGACATCCAGCTCGCACTCGTCGGGTAGGTCTATGCCTTGCATGAGGTCTTGTGTGTCGCTTCGCTTTGCTGTGGCCATGTCGAGCTCATCGTTGGATTGATTGATATGTGGGGTTTAACGTCCCAAAACGCTCATCGTTGGAGCAAAACTGGCTGCTCACGTACAGTATGCGCGTATTGTCAAGAGACTCACAGTTCCCTCGCCCACCCTTCACCTGGTTGTGTGTGACAAGTCGCTTGTATGCCGCCACAAATTGTGAGACTGTGGGATTGTTATTCCAGCCCCCTTTAGAACGCACAGCGGCAAAGAGCAGTTCAATGTGGTCTTGTGAAAGCTTGTAAGTAAAAAAAAAAGTAACGGAGTGGAGCATTGTCCGAGAGGAGGAGCACGGATGCCAGACCGATGACACTTTCAATGGTCACCAGAAATCCTAGAAATGGAGTTCTTCTGGGCGTCCTGTAAATGGGAACACCTGATCCGTCAGTCAGCCCCCGAATGTACTCCTTGACTTCTTCGAAGAAGTTCATCCAGGTTCCCTTGTTGCTAGGTCGGAGCGGCGCTTTGAAACCATTGGCCACTGGGTTGCGTGAATTGAGGAAATCAAACAGTTTATCGAACATTCGAATAAATTTCACGGTTCCTTCTGAATTTTTGAACTGTGGGAGTTGCAAGTCTTCACGACAAAAATCTATGGCGTCAGCCACACTAGTGCTTAAAGTCTGGACAGCAAGGTTGACTTTCATCTTCTATTTCTGCCGCTGAATGTGTGCAGCACGTAGTTTTGTTGCTGCATGCAGGCCTTCTTTTTCTTAAAGTTCTGGTAGCTGGACAATGTAGTCCCAGCTCACCGATGCGCCTGATGCGTCCCTGAGGCACCCAAGAGCACAAAGAGCATTTCTAACTAACTTGACCATGTGACATGCGTATAAAAGGCAGTACACCTTTTCTTGTGTTACAGGGTGAGGGAATGATGTTGACATCGCTGATGCATCTTCAACGGAAGCCCCCAGGTCTTTGAAAATTGTAAAGTTACAACGGAGACCATCACATGTCAATGATGTCACGTGCACTCCTGTCTCTAGCAACTTTGTCAGACAGAGCTTCACAATGTTCGCACGCTCTTTTCCTGAAAGACCATTGATCAAAAAATAGCCACACGGTACCTTCCAGTGGGAGTCCAGAGATACGAGCATGAAAACAAGGGCTTCAGACGCAACTGCGTTACTGTCATCGTCCACTTCATTGCCAATATCCACGTAGCCTCGAAAGTTTTTTGCCGTCCCATTCAAGGTGCTTTCTAATGGCCATTTCATCAACAACAAGGTTGCAGAGAAGCTGTTTGTTGTTCTTCTTAGCCTCATTGGCTTTTGCTCGGATGGCGTTGATTCCTTCGCTTGTGAATCCAGGTTCTCCGTTAATGGAGCTATACCATTTAGTTATGGTCGATGGATGTGGCGAGGAACATTGAAATGTTTCTCTGACATAGTTATATGCCTTTGTCGAGTAAAACTGTAGCGTGAGTGCAAATGCACGCAGTGCAGGAGAATATTTGTCTCGACTTAACTTAAAAGACGACTTGTCGCCTTCACTGGATGTTTGCTTAAGCAACCGTTTCGTAACTTCCAAGGGGATCCCCGTGAAGCACCTTTCAAGCATTGCCGAGGCATCTTCTGAAATGAGCTGGTTGTGCTTGAGGTCATCAATTATTTCATTAAATGAGCTGACCTTCCTTCTTAACCGACGTTCTCGTTCAAGGCTGAGCTTCAGCTTTCTTTTCACTGTAGCCGTTGAATCTGTGCAAGCATCCAGTTTCCTCTTCAGTGTTTTTGGCGTGTCAAGGACTGCATAGCTGTGCTCGGCGACCTGAAAACAAAACAGTGAAAGTTAAAGCTGTTTAAAAAGACACCTTTCACAAAAACCACTCATCATATGACAGTCTTTGTAAAGCAGGCATCTGTTCGTAGCTTACGTGGTTTAATGCAGAAAATAAGCAACCAGGTGCACAGGGGAGTTTAGAAATCAACTTTGTCCCCTTCATTTACCGGTGCACTCGAGAAATGCCACATCAGACAGGAATTTCAATATTTTCCCTGGATTAGAAAAACTGGTGCTGCAGCCATGAATAAAACCAATGTTCTGCTATGACTACAGAACATACCAGGACTACTAACTTGATTCAAATTGGATGCTATCCTGGTGTGCATAATGTATACAAAGTTATCGTGTTGGTTACCACGAGATTGCAAGAAAGTGGCCTGACTAACATCGGACTAGTTACATTCAACCGAGGACGGACCAAGTAGCTGCACTCGGGCAGCGTAGTACAAAAAAGGCAACTTGCAAGGGCTGAGTTCTCTTGCACCGTGGTTGGAGTGTTGTCGTTTGGCTGTTCCACTGGGGTCACATCCACAATGGCAGTTCTCTGCTTAGGTGGCTTTCTCTCAGCAGTCCTCTGAAACAGCCGTGTTTCATTCACAGTTATGCTTATTTATTACTGCGAGTGCAAAATGCTGTAAGTAAAAAAATATGCTGGCGTCAAGCATATTATAGCAGTCTAGCAGTTTCTGAATTATACCACTAGCATCTTAGGCAGCTATCATAGCACCACTGAGATATATATCGCAGATAGGAGCATTTCAGAAATTGAAAGAAAAAATTGGGCACTTAAAATTCAAGACCTCGCGCTTTGTAACGTAAAGGACATGATTTTCCAATTCCGTTTCATTGCTTACAGTACATGGTTTTGAGAGTAAGTCTGCCAAACTATTCCTCAACCACAGCTTCTCACAGCTACATGTAGATTTTATTGTGCTGCGAGCTAATTTGTAGGGCGTAATTTTTAAAGGGACTCAGCAGATGAACTACGAAAGAAGGTAGCGCCCATTCAGGCGATTTCAGTGTCTAATAAACGTAGCATCAACTGTAGGGGTAGTTATACGAACGCTAAACGAGCGAACTGCGATGGCCGAACAGTATGCTTTTTTTTTCCGGGCCGCTATACCAAAATGCCGAGATGTCATACTATAGCTTTTCCAGGTGCTTCGGGAAAGAAAACAAGGTGGGCACGGCGTCAGGCTGTAGCCGAGTTCGTGCGTCCGTTCTGTCAAAACAGTTGTCAGTAAAGTGGTCACTGCAGAGTCTGCTACCTGGGGATGGAGTCCATTTGTCCCTTCTTAAGTTTACCACCCAACGCCGGTATAAATCCGGCTTAGAGCGTGGGAACCTGCGTAACAAGAGCCACAGCTTAACAACGACACTGATATGACGTTTGCGTTTCGCTGCGTATCACGCACGTCGCACAGAATATTGTAATACTTACAAGTGGAACGTCTTCCCAGACGACTTCTCTGGTCTGCTGGTGCAGTTGACGGCGCAACAAGCAGGCATTTTTAGCGGAATGCGCGCGAAACCAGCCCATACGTAGCACGCGCTATGCTGGAACGGCGGCCATTCGTCCGACTTCCGGGACGAGCGCTCGAACTTCCGGCGGCCGCACGCCGGAGAGCTCGAAGCGCCATCCAGCACCTAGTGGAGATCAGTGGTCGACGACACAGCTGCCAAGGACGGCAGGGAAAGCCAGCCAAATGCGAGGGTAGATGTCTCCGGGATAAGTGGCTAGTCAATAGAGGAAAATAAAGAGAAGGCGTTTGTTTCTGTATTCCTTATCTGGAACACAGCTCAGCGCCAAACAGGAACATGAAAAGCAAGATTCGATCACAGTCTTGATAAGGGCCTGTGGACCACAAATGCATCGTTCGTTATTATATGAAGCAACACGACATAACTGTCACTAACCTGCAAGGCATTCATTGAACGAATTCTTGAGCACGGACGTTATCTTCTATGATGGCTTTTCAGCATACTTTTGACGGACGCTGCAAAATCGGAGTACGTATACGCGCGCTCGTTCCGTGGTTTCTAGTTCAGACACCTGGTTACAACCACCACGGAAGACAAATCGCGTAGCTAACAATGCGGCACAAAGAGTGGATGCTGTCGAACTCCTGCAGTACGCCACGGTTATGTGCGAGGCCACACCGCCGCTGGACCGCCTGAACGGTGCCACACCGCACTACATCAATAATAACATAACACCGCCATTGTGCCCAGTGAATATGGCCACGCGTGACGTAATGTCCGCCACATTTTTTACGCCCTGCGCCGGCTGGGCATGCCCTCTTCTTACATTTTCTTCCTCCGTGACCCTCTGTCTATTTCTCTCGGTTTTCCATCTTTTAAATGCGTTGCGTTGGCAGTGGTGGTCGCGTTTCCCGTAGCTTTCAGGGGAAGCGAAGATGCGCATCATCGGAAGCGGTCATGCCAGGCTCCACGCTAGAAGTGACGCTTGGAGTAAGGGATATTTATGGCGCTGCGGACACGGACAACGTGCGCCTGCTGATGGTGAGTGTACTGTTTCCGTAGGTACCAATTAGACAGCGCTAGATGGGCGTCTGCAGTGGCTCTGTGGAAGTAGGCTGCGAGCTATTTCCAACAGTAGTATGCCTCCACTGGGCTCTTGCAGATGTCGAGTTAAAGCTTTCCCGTAGCGAGTCAACACCGCTATGCACGTTGTTGTGTAAACGAATGCATCACTCATAGAATTAATAAGGCAATCACTTATCAAGGATGATGACTATGCGATAGGACATTGTGTCTGCACTGGTAAAAGTGCTTGATATCGCTTTGAGATGCACTTTAGGCTACATCGTAATAACGTTTCCGTCAATTCTCGTCTGTGAAGCGTGCTTCTGTTGGTGTAAACATGACAAAAAAATTCTTGCTACAGCGGCGCACTGTATATAATTACTTTTGTTGGTATAAAGACGGTAGTTTGAGGTGCAGATACAGTGCGAAGTTGCCAGCACGTGTGTGGTAGTCTTTTAAAATGTCCAGAACATGCCTCGCCGAGACCGGCAAAAGCTCAAGACCTATATTGACGGCGCGCGTTGTTGCGGCTGCCACCGTGGGCTGTTTTTCCTTGTTTATGTTTGTTGTTTTGGTGATTTGCTAACAACTGCGATCATCTTTGGCGTTATAACAGCATAACAGCATAAAGTAAGTATACGTGACTGTGGGAGAAATTTTCGGCAGTTCAATCATACTTGATCAACTCATATCAATGTGGTCGGGGTGCCCGCGTGATGTCATTCGAGCGCTGGTACTCTCATGTGTTGCGCTTTTTAAACGTGTTCCAAACGTCTTGACATTTTGCACATCACAGCGAATTTTGGTTGCTATGCTCTTACAAGCATGTAACTGAGAAATACCTCCTCCCCCTCATTGTGATTAATATACCATATATTCGCACTCCTTGTTTTACTCTTCATTAAACATCGTTGTTTTAACAAGTTTTATTGAAATAATGCAAAAAATTAACAACTTTTCTTTGTGGTTACTGACCACAACGGCAAATATTGTTAGAGTTGCTTTGAATGAATACTTCACTATTTCCTCCAGTAGTCGCACAAAAGTAGGGCATGGGTCAATTGAGCAGTTCAAAATAGCCGTGGGGTCACTTGACCCACGTAGAAGCGTCGCCAGCAGGAGTCACCTAATTTCTGAGAAGAGGTAATGTGATCCTTTGCAAGACAGTCTTTCGCTCTTCCTAAGAAGGTCAGAGGATCCACATAGAGCACGCCGACTCTGACCCAGCAGGAGGGTCCCCCGTCTCTCTTCTTATAGGTGGCAAAGCACAATATTCATATTCGTGGCAAAGCACAACTGTCCGAAAACAGGTCCGCACACTTTTTTAGTGTGAATCATGAACCAAGCACAGTTACCAGTTTCCTTTGTGAGGTCCCTAGTTTTACAAATGCAGCTGTAAAATACTACTAATCGTCATCATAGTCATCATCATCATCGTTGTCATCAAAATTGCCTTGCAATCGTGAAAACGTTTGGCAATGCCATATCGGCTGCCCTGCTTCTCCCTCTGACTTGGACGTTGTCCATCGTGTGGCCACAAAGTCCAAAGAGAAGAACATTATTACTCGCTTTTGTTGTCGCGACAAGAAGGGTGAGTTTGTGCTTAGGGCGCGCAAAGGCCGTCTGCGTACTGGCCAAATTGGCTTTTCTGGTTCCACTGGCACTGCAGTGTTTCAAATGATCACCTTACTTTCGAGAACAACCGTTTGTTTTCAAATGCACTAGCTCTGAAAAAGGAAAGGAGCTGGCAGTTCTTATGGACAGACAACTGCGAGAATAAGAATCGTCAAACTAGTAGCAAACTGTTCAATATAAAGTCTGAGAACAACCTTCAGGTTTTCGTCTACGTTGTGTGTCATCCATTTAAGACCTTTTTTATATTTATTTTTCCTCTCGGTTTCTGTCCTTGACAAGTATCTGTCAATCATGTGCTTTTCTGCTGACGAATTTATTTCATTACTCTCTGAGGAACATCGCTCTCTGGTTCATTTCTGTGCACTTAGCTTGCGAAGGAATCACGATAACATTAGGTATTTCATTCATTCTACGAGACACCCTTTTTTATTCTTATGTATATTGGAAACCTGGCTTTCCGATGTCGATGCTGATTATGTATGGCTTTACGTCGTACAAATTTGACTATTGTCACCGTGTGTCTCACGCCCACTGGTGGCTCAGCGATTTTCATTTCTTCTGACAATAGTTAGAGTCGCAGGTTAGATTTTTTATTGCCATTCCATATTTCAAATAAATTTTGATAGAAATTGAGCAGCCTCATTTCATACAGAATCAAAAAAATTTAGTACTTGGTTATACCTGTCGCTCACCTTCTTCTTCACTCTCTGGGTTCTTATCGGCTATCGAGACCATCCTGAATAATCTATCCCTAGAGAACAAAAACATAGTGTTGGGAAGCGATATCAACATTAACATACTAGATGCTCATTCGAATGATACCATTGCTTATAATGATTGCCTTCTAGGATATGGGTTAATGGGCCTCATTATTTCGCACACTAGATCCAACACACGTGGCTCTAACACTCTTTTAGATCACGTTTTTTTTCTAACTTCAGTCCTAAAGTATTCGGAGTAGTAGATGTCGACATTACTTATCCTTATTCCATCTTCATCACATTTGATTGCCCTATAGTTCGAATCAACACAGTCTTTACTACCACACGCTTTGACAAAGTAAGTTTCATCGATGCTATTTCAAAATATGACTGGTCCAAAGTTAGCTCACAAACAGATCCCTAATCAGCAGTTGATGTATTTTCTTCGTTATTCTCGGAAGCTACTTCTGCCATTACTTATATCTTTGCTCATAACAATAAATACCAAAAGCCTGAAAGCCCTTGGTTGATATCTGTCTTATTAATGATTCTGAGGAAAAAGAATAATCTCTATAGGAACGTGAACAGGCAATTCTTTATTAACACCTTGACACTAATCTATAGAAGTTATTGTAACTTCCTTAACTCTTCATTAAAACGTGCCAAAAAACTTTATTAAAATAAAGAATTTTGGAAGAATAAAAATAATCCCAAAAAACAACGGAAACTCTTTAATGAATTCTTAAATTTACCTGCAATCGACAGGGCCCATAACGAAAATCACTGATCATAACACTACTTATTGTTATTTTGACGACATTGCTAATGCGTTTTCTTTGGATTTCTGTCTGTCATCGAACTGTCCTATAAATATTTGTTCACCTAGTTTACCACGCTTAGTTCACTCATTTTTCTCTCTTCCCTCTTCAGCTGACGAAATAGTATCAGCTATTCCAAATCTTGCAATTACTACTCCTGGTTTGTATGATATTTGTGCGTGTCATTTAAAGCTGATTGCTCGCATCTTTTCTCTGCCCTTAACTCATGTAATTGACCTCATCATCTCTAAAGGCTTGTTTTCTGGCTCATTAAAGCATGCGAAGGTCATACCAACTTTTAAGAAAGGTGATAAAGCTGCCATTAAAATTATAGACCTATATCTATCCTTCCGTTATTAGGCAAATATAAATGTTTGTTAGCATCCTAACGCTTAACTTACGAAGTGTAATGTTATAAAGCCTTCCCAGTTTAGCCTTCGTCATGGAAGCTCCACTAACCATGCTCTGCCTTCTTTGACTTCATCAAACATTCCATCGACAGCGGTAACTTTTCGGGTTCAGTATCTTTAGACTTGACAAAAGCATTCCACACGCTCACTCACTCCATTCTCTTCAATAATTTAGAATCATATGGTATCACCGGACACCTTTACACTTTCTGGAAAGTTATTTGTCTAACTAACGAAATGTTGTCTTTACTAGTCGCACTTACTCCAACACTAAGATTACTAATCAAGGTGTTCCGCAAGGGATTATTCTTGCCCCCTCCTGTTTGTTATTTATATAAATTATCTCCTTGTGTCATATGGTCTGCACACTGTGTGTTGTACGCTGACAACACCACAGTATCGTGTAAAGCCAAAACAGTTTCATCTCTAATATTCAAACTAAATTGTGTACTGAATGATGTGGCTTTATTGTGTAACAAAAATGACCTAAATATAAACCCCTCTAAAACTCAGTTTATGGTTTTCAGATCATCTCAAAAGCATTTGTTATCTTCTGCTGCTGTAACATTGGGTCCTAATACTATCTATGCTTGCAATTCTGTTTCCTTTCTTGGTGTACGTTTAGACATAACCCCTAATTTTGTTCTACACTTGTTAGACTTAAAGAAAAAACTGCTTTTGGTATTCTCGCATTGATTAAAGCTTGTTCATACTTCTCTACCTATGCATTCTTATCACTCTACTTCTTAGTCTTCTATAGACATTTTAACTATGGCATGAATATCTGGACCAATACCTATCATTCTTACATCTCATCTATACAACACAGAAAATCAAGCCATCCGCATTATCACTTTCAGCCCTCGTCGTTCTAACGCTATTTCATTGCTTAAACAATATAATATTCTGTGTATTAGTAAATGCTTTGAATTTCATTGTACTTGTTTGTTTTATTATAATTAACCGTTGGCTACCTTAGCATCTCATCAACTTTGACTTACTGAAAAATACTAACCGCAATCGCTTCGCAGTAGAAGGAAGTTTACTGCTACCCGGAGTTTGAACTAATTACGGCATAAAATGATTGTCATTCATAGCCATTTCGTTACGGAACTCTATTCTCCCACTGACCTGTACTGACCTATACACATCTAACTACCTATACCTATACTGACCTATACTATATACGAAGACCTATACTGACCTATGCATATAGCTGACCTATACACATTCAAAAATACTTTGAAATATATCTACTAAGATCATAAATTATTCCCCAATAAACCTATTTACATATGTAGTTCTCCCTGATTTGTGATACAGCGTTTGTATTGTTGTAGTTGTATCAATTACAATGTTTTATTCGTTTCGTTGTTTTGCTATATACCCTGTTATGTACATTGTTTCGTTTATACTATTTCGTTTTGCCATTCATCATTGCATTTTTTCATGCATTTTTATCGTGAGTCACCCTACAGTCTTCAGGCTATGAGACCCTAGTCTGTAAAACGTTTCCTTCATTTTATGTATCGTTACTTTGGTAATAATATTAAACTTCACACGTCATCATCATCATCAGCCTCACTACTTACACTGCAGGACAAAGGCCTCTCCCATGTTTCTCCAGTCAACTTGGTCTTGTGCCTGCTGCTGCCACTTTATGCCCGCAAACTTCCTAATCTCATCCGCTCACCTAACTTCCTGTCTTCCCTTGGCCCGCTTGCCTTCTTCGGGAATCCAGTCAATTACCCTTAATGAATATTGCTAATGATTATTACTAATATGGACTGGCAATATCAACTTGTTTTCAGGGGTAACTCTTGATGCTTGTAATTCTAAATTACACATATAACAGTGGTATGAGGAAACAAAGCAAAAAAAAACTTCAATTTTTTCTAGTTATTCGTCAGAGGATAGAATTCTCACTTTTCAACTCAAATGAACATTTTAGACACCATTGAAAAATAGTGAAAATTAGTTTTTTCTTGTGCCTTTCATAAAGTTCTGATAGCATTCGTTTTAATACTCGCAGTCCGTCCGCGAATAGCTGAACGAATACATCTTCAGGAATAGCTGTCATTGAATCATTCGAACAATTCGGCAACAATAGGGCTCTCAGCATAAATTCTTGTGAAACTTTATAATAAACCCGGAGTATGCTACAAGGTGTCTTTTTGATTTTTACGATTTGTCGTATTTCGCTGGTATAGGCTTGAATGAAGGGAGTAAGCAAAAAGGGACATCTAAGAAATAGACATGATTTTTCCGACCAATTGACGTTGCATCACATATTAGGCCCAGTCTGCGGGCCTTCAAAACGGTGGCGTGTTGTACTGAGATTAGCAAATTACCTATGCGATATTGGCCTCATAGGAGCGCTGTTTATTATATAACCTCACATAACGAAGCCTTAATTTACATGGTAATCTATTTGTATATAATTCTATCTAGTTAACAAGGACACTAAGTATTTATATTTATTCATATTTTCTTTCCTCCCCTTCAGTTTCTTTGTTCCTTTCCTCATCCCTATACAGAGTAACACGCCAAAAAGACACGCACACACACACAACACACACACACACACACACACACACACACACACACACGCACGCACGCTCACGCACACGCACGCACGCACGCACACACACACACCTAAGTGTTGCAGTGTTCAATGTTATGCTATGAGATTCAATCCATTGAGTTCCTGAAATTAACTAGAGGGGACTCTAGCGCTGCGATTTCTCAGCGAACATGGGAATTATGGATATGACATAGATTTGCTGGAGCCTTCGTGCTTTAGGGCGGAGGACACACTTGTAGCTTCGTTTATATGCTGCGTTTTCATGTTCCTTTGAAGGAAAAATTGGCGGATCGACGTACAGTGAGAATCGATGATATGCGAAGCACGAAAGAGGAAGGGTGATAGGTCTCTTTAAAATCAGCACAATATTTTGAGGTGGAGGTAAATAATGCCGTAAATGACTTTCATGTCAACATCATCATGTTTGGATGTTTCATTTACCTTCGTCATCTATTAACGTCACCTGATACCAACTTTGGTATATATGGAGCTAGCAAAACAGCCACGTGCGTGCTATGAGCATAGCTTGCAGACATGTTTTGATGAAATCCATATCATGATTATCATATTTGGACGTGTCATTTACCTTTATCGTCCATCACGTCACGTAATACCGAACTTGGTATATGTGGAACTAGTGAAACAGCCGCGAGAACGATATGAGCGTAGCATGTAGTAATGTTTTGCATGAAACGCATATTATGATTATCAGGTTTGGACGGGCCATTTACTTTCGTCATCTGTTCACTTCCAGTGATACCAAATTCGGTACATGTGGAGCTACCGCAACGGTGGCGAGCGCGTCATGAAGGGCCCAATATACTCCTATGCAACATTGACGCACGCGCAGGCTGTGCGCAGCGAGACCACGCCAGCAAAACGCGAGCACTCTATAGTGCGACGCCAGGCGGGAACACCAGCGTCCGTCGGTGCAGCCCGGTGGCAACCGGCGCGAAATGCGACATGCTGCATTTCGCTCTGACGCCGTTACTTAGACAGCACGGCACCTGCCTCACTTCGCGACGGAGGGACGCCGTGTGCGCTCAAACGTGTATTCGTCAAAGCAACGCGGCGCGGCGCGCGCCTGTGAGTATATGGCATGCAGATTCACAATGAAGGTCAGTGGCCAGATTCACTGATCTCTACTAGGGGGATGTGGGCGCCTGGCGTGGCATCGCCGGCGTGACGCAATAAAACGAACGCCGGCGAGCACGCGCGCCAGCTGATGTTGAACTGTATTGACGCCTTGTGTGTGGCGTATATTAATGTTCTTACATGACACGCATCTCATGATTGTGATGTTTGCACCAGTCACATACCTTCGTCATCCATTCACGTGACGTAATACCAATTTTGGCATATGTGAAGGTAGCGAAATGGCCACGAGCGCATCATGGATGCGGGAAGTAGTCATGTTGTTACATAACACGCATGCCATGATCACCATGTTTAGACGTATCATTTTCTTATTTTGTCCGTTCGCGTCACGTAATACCGAATTTGGTACATGTGAAGCTAGCGAGGAAACCGCAAGTGGACATGGAGGAGCCCTAATGGCGAAAAAAGAACGAAATAGACTTTATAATGAGTGCACACCCAGGCATCGTGCAGGATGTTGAAGTGGTTGGCAAGGTACGATTTAGTGACCTAGAATGGTACGGTCTCGAATTCGCCTAGACTTGAAGAAGGAACGACAGAAACTGATACGCAAGAAGCCAATCAATGAGCTAGCAGTGAGAGGGGAAGTACAGGAATTCAGAGTATTGCTTCAGAACGGGTACTTCGCTCTTAGTGAGAAAACCAACCTTAACGTAGGTACAATGAATGATAATCTGACGAATATCATTACGGAGTGTGAAGTGGAAGTTATAGGCAGGGTAGTTTGACAAGACACTGGAAAGCTTTTCCAGGAAACGAAGAATCTCATTAAGAAGCGTCAAATCATGAAAGTCTCAAGTACAACAGACAAAATAGAACTGGCAGAGCTTTCAAAGTAGATTTATAGGCGTAAGGTATGCGATGTAAGAACGTATAACATGGAGAGAATTGAACACGCTCTGAAGAACAGAGGAAGCGTCAAAACAGTGAAGAGGAAACATGGGATAGGCCAATATTGTATGTATGCACTAAGGGAAAAAGAAGGCAACATTACTACCAGTATGGATAGGATAATTAAAATAGCGGAGGAGTTTTACAGAGATCTGTACAGTAACCAAACACGCACGACATTAATACTATAAGAACTAGCAGTAACCCAGATGGGAACCCACCAGTAATGATAGAAGAATTCAGAAAAGCTTTGGAGAGCAAGCAAAGAGGCAAAGCTGCTGGTGAGGATCAGGTAACATTACATCTGCTTAAATATGGAGGGCAGATTGTGTTAGAAAAACTAGCCACCCTGTTTACGAGGTGTCTCCTGACGGGAAGAGTACCAGAGTCTTCGAAGATTGCTAACATCATCTTAATACATAAGAAAGGAGATGACAAGGACTTGAAGAATTACAGGCCGATCAGCTTGCTCTCTGTAGTATACAAGCTATTTACAAAGGTAATTGCTAACATAGTAAAGAAAGCAATGGAATTCAATCAACCAAAGGAACAAGCAGGATTTCGAACAGGCTACTCAACAATCGATCACATTCGCACTGTCAATCAGGTAATAGAGAAATGTTCAGAATATAACCAACCACTAGACATAGCCTTCATACATTACGAGAAGGCGTTTGATTCAGTACAAAATCAGCCATCATGTAGACACTGCGGAAATAGGGCGTCGATAAGGTATAAATAAACATCCTTGAAGAAATCTACAGGGAATCAACTGCTACCATAGTGCTTCGTAAATAAAGCAACAGAATACCAATCAAGGAGGGTGTAAGGCAGGGGGACACAATCTCCCCAATGCTATTCACCGCGTGCTTACAGGAGCTTTTCAGAAGCCTAGAATGGGAACAGTTACGGATAAGAGTTAATGGAGCGTACCTTAGTAACCTGCGCTTAGCCGATGACATTGCATTGCTGAGTAATTCAGGGGACGAATTACAACTCATGGAGTTAGACAAGCAGAGCAGAAAGATGGGTCTTACAACTAATCTGCAGAAAACGAAAGTAATGTACAATAACCTCGAAAAAGAGCAGCGCTTCGAGATAGGTAATAGTGCCCTTCAATTTCTAGAACACTATGTCTACTTAGGGCAGGTAATAACCACGGAACAAACCACGAGATTGAAGTAACTCGAAGAATAAGAATGGGGTGTAGCACATTTGGCAAGCACTCTCAAATTGTGACTGGTAGATTGCCACTATCCCTCAAGAGGAACGTATATAACAGCTGTATCTTGCCGGTACTTAGATGTGGAGCAGAAACCTGGAGACTTACAAAGAGGGTTCAGCTTAAATATAGGGCGACGCAGCGAGCAATGGAACGAAAAATCGTAGGTGTAGCCTTAAGAGACATTAAGAGAGCAGAGTGGGTTAGGGAACAAACGGGGGTTAAGGATATCATAGCTGAAATCAAGAAGAGGAAATGGACATGGGCCGGGCATGTAGCGCGTGGACAGGATAACCACTGTTCGTTAAGGGTAACTAACTGGATTGTCACAGAAGGCAAGCGTGTTAGGGGGAGACAGAAGGTTAGGTGGGCAGATGACATTAAGAAGTTTGCGGGTATAAAGTGGCAGCAGCAAGCACAGGACCGGGTTAACTGGCGGAATATGGGAGAGGCCTTTGTCCTGCAGTAGACGTAGTCAGGCTGATGATGATAATCATTATGTTGATGATAATGAAGCTAGCGAAACTGCTGTGAGTGCATGATGAGCGTAGCATGTATTCATGTTTTTACACGGCACGCATCTCATTATTATCATGTTTGCACCAGTCACATGCCTTCGTCATCCAATCACATCCCGTAAAAGCGAATTAGGTTCATGAGAAGCTAGCAAAATGGTCGAGAGCGCATCATGAGCATGGCATGTAGTCATGTTGTTACTTGACACGCATCTGATGATTATCATGCTTTGCACCAGTCACATACCTTCGTCAACCATTCATGTCCCGTAATACCAAATTTGGTATATGCAACGCTCTTGCGAAACTTCTTTGGCGCCTTCCGAGATCTACCATCCAAGTAGGTAATTAAGCGAGCAAACTCAGCCGTCACGTCTCGTTGTTTGCTCGCAATAGGTGGTCGTGTCGAGGACACCGAGAAATGATGTGTCCCTCCTCCTCGGGTAGGGTTGCCGACACAATGGGTGAACGGGGACAAACAGTCCTGGCAGTCCGATATGTCGCTCTTCCCCTGACTTATGTACGACTGCATGGTGCGGATTCTGCAACCTAGCAGTGAGACTCCAACGCGCTAATAAGCCGGTAGGTCTTTAAGACTAGTTAACCAACACAGTGAGTGGTGGTCGCTAATTACTTTGAAGGGGCGGCCATATAAATACGGACGAAATTTCGTAACCTCCCATACCACGGCGAGACATTCCTTCTCAGTTGTGGAGTAATTAGCCTCAGCACGTGTTAACGTTCTGCTTGCGTAAGCGATTACCCTTTCTGCGCCCTCTTGCTGCTGCACAAGCACAACTCCCAGACCAACATTGCTAGCATCAGTGTGAAGCATCGTAGGGGCTCTCGTCGAAGCGGGCAAGGACTGGGGGTGTTTGTAGTCGCTGGCGAAGATCGTTAAAAGCAGCTTCCTCTTCGTTATTCCACTCAAAGGTGACGTCTTCTCTTGTGAGGCGAGTTTGCGGTGATGCTATGCGTGCGAAGTCTGCGATAAACCGTCGATAATATGCGCAGAGGCCGAGAGAGTGTCTGACAGCTTTTTTATCGGTCGGCATAGGGAACTGTTCTACGGCTGCGATTTTTTCAGGATCGGGAAGAATACCAGCATGACTGACGACATGACCAAGAAATCGCAGCTCTTCGTAGCAAAAGTGGCCCTTCTCAGGCTTCAACGTCAGCGCCGTGGACTGTATGGCTCGTAAGACCACCTCAAGTCTTTCAAGGTGCTCGTCGAACGTCACGGAAAACACTATGACGTCGTCCAGATATACTAAGCATGTTTTCCACTTCAACCCAGAAAGCACGGTATCCATGAGTCTTTGAAAGGTAGCAGGGGCTGAGCACAAACCGAATGGCAAAACCTTAAATTCATATAACCCATCTGGTGTCACAAAAGCGGTCTTCTCGCGGTCTCTCGGGTCCACCTCGATTTGCCCGTATTCACTCCGCAAGTTCATTGAAGAGAAGTATCGAGCATGTTGAAGTCTGTCAAAAGAGTCGTCTATACGCGGTAGTGGATATGTGGATATACGTCTTTCTTGGTCACCTGATTTAGCTTCTGGTAATCCACACAGAAGCGCAGGCTGCCGTCCTTTTTCTTAACGAGGACTACAGGCGACGCCCAGGGGCTCTGTGAAGGCTGAATGACGTCATCTTCAAGCATTCTGTCTACCTGCTGTTGTATCGCTTCACGTTCTTTTGGAGCCACGCGATAAGGGTTCTGGTGAATAGGTCTCGCCATTTTTTCGGTAATTATTTGATGCCTGGTTAAAGGCGTGCGGCCAACTCTCGATGTTGTCGAAAAGCAGTCTTGAAATTTGGCCAGTAGCTCAAGAAGTCTGTGTCGGTTGTCTTTCGGCAAAGTAATGCTAACGTCCAGAACAGGCGCTGAATCAAGATTTAGCGACTCGTCGACTACCGCCAAGCAGCCTTCGCCATCTACGACATCGTCGAAGTAAGCGACAGCCGTGCCTTTAGGAAGGTGCCGGCGCTCAGCACTAAAATTGGTCAGCAGCAAGTCCGTGCGTCCAGCAGCAACTCTGACAATACCTCGTGCGACAGAAATACCTTGGGTGAAGAGCAGTGAGCTTATTCGGTCTGCAACTCCTTCGGCGTCAAACTGAGCAGCGGCGGCCACAGAAACAAGCGTGCATGACCTCAGAGGGAGAACCACATAGTCATCAGTAAGACGCAGTTGGTTTCGTCGCGCCTCTGGAGAATCGAGTAAGCCCGAACGGTTGCAAAACGTAATCAAGCTTGCTGGTATGTTGATGACGGCACCATGTTACCGTAAAAAGTTCATGCCGAGAAATCCGTCTCTGCAGCATGCGGTGATAACGACGAACGACGCAGTGAAAGGAGAACCTCCGATGTCAATTCTCGCGGTACATCTTCCCGAGGGCATCAATCACTGGCCTCCTGCTGTTCTTATATGAGGGCCCGTTCACGGCGTCTTCACTTTTCTGAGGCTGTCGGCGAGGTCCTGACTGATAATGGAGAAGTCGGCACCAGTGTCGACTAAAGCTGTTACTTTCTGGCCGTCGAGAAGAACACTAAGGTCCGCAGTCACAATTTCATCGTTTTCACGGCTTATCGGCTGTATGGCGTCGTGCTGTGGGGGCTTCTTGTCGTCATCTTTATGGCCTGCAACCTTGCCCCCGTAGGTCGCCGCTCTCAGTTTCCCCGGCGCGGGCTAGGTGACCTTCTTGTATTAAGGTCCGCATAGGTGCGGCGGTGCGACAAAGGTGAACGCGCGGGGGACGAAGATTGGGACTGACGTCTCGGACCAGGAGGGTGAGCAGGCATTGCCTTTTCTGCAGTGGTAGAGCCGTCCTCAAAGTGGGAAAGGGCTCCATAGAAAGAGGTGTCGTCACGGCGCGGAGTGTATTCGTCGTTGGCACGTCGACCGCCAAACCAAGGTCGATGAGGACGGAATGAATCACCTCGATGCCAGCAATAACGGGCAATATCTCCTGCACCTCCGCAGTGAAAGCATAGTGGACGTCTGTCCACTGTGCGCCATTCATCTGTTTTCCGGGTCGGTGGACGCGTCGATGCCCATGGGGTGGCTGTGGACGGCTGGTTGCATGGCTGTAGCGTTGGTGGTTGTTGCTGTGTCTGTTCTTGCGGCGGATACGAAGGGGCCATCAGAACCTGGTGGTACAGCGTCGGCATAGCGGGTGGTGGACGTCGGAGAGCGGCAGCGCAGCTCATAGGACGCTGCTGAGCATCAGGACTAGCCGTAGACAATGCTTGGTGGATTTCGTCGCGTACGACTTCAGCGAACGACGCGATGGGATTTTCAGCAACCGGATTCCGCAACTTCTGCAGTTTCTCGCGAACTATCTCCCTAATCAAGTCTCGCAAGCAGCTCTGACTCTCAGACGTCATGGCGATAGCATTGATTGGGACATTGCAGGACATGCGGTCATATTGCCTGCAGTGTTGATGAAGGGCCCGCTCGATAGCCGTAGCCTCCTTAATGAAGTCAACCACGGTACTCGGAGGGTTGCGCAGTAGCGCGGCAAAAAGCTGTTCCTTGACACCGCGCATGAGGTAACTCAACTTTTTAGCTTCCGTCACGTGCGGGTTAGCTCGTTGAAAAAGACGAGTCATGTCCTCGGCAAACATTGCAACGGTTTCGTTGGGTTTTTGAACTCGTAGCTCCAATAATTGCTGCGCACGGTCCTTTCTATCGATATTGGCGAAGGTATCGACGAACTTCTGTCGAAAGTCGGGCCAAGCTGACAGATTGCCTTCTCTATTCCCATACCAAGTACGAGCAGCGTCGTCAAGGTAGAAATAGGCGCGTGAAAGCTTTTGCTGTTCCGACCACTGATTTACCTTGGCAACACGCTCATAGTGGTCAAGCCAGTCGTGAACGTCTTCGTGGGCACCGCCACTAAAGCGATCAGGAACAAGGGGTTGAAAGAGGGTAACCTGAGATGGGTGCGTTGGAAAGCTGCCTTGGGGCACCTGTAGCAAGCTTGCGTTGGCCATTGGTTGAGGTGTGCGGTGCCTAGCAGGTTTCGGCGAGTGAGTTAGCTCTAGCGCGAGGCCTCGCAACCGTCGACTGGAGCTATGCACCGGTGTTTCTACAGGTGACAATGCGTTTGGACTCGATGAGCGGCTCCCAGCGGGCGTGTGGAGCATCAGACAGGGTTGCGGCCCAGCACCTCCACCAGTGTCACGGTACAACGTGAATAAAACACAGATACACCTTGGGACGACGAAAGCAGCGTGTCCTCAGCAGCTTAGCCACAAGATCGTCTTCTTCGGCCCCGAGAGAAGCTAGAGGCCCACTACCTCGTGCCCCCTCACTGCCCCATCATCGTTATCGTCCACATGTAAACGCTCGTCAATATTCTCCATTTACTCTTCCCAACCTAGGGTCCCGAAAGCCTGTAAACACGGGGTGAATATCATTGAAGAAATCGTGTCTCCCTGCCCTGCACCCTTCTTTATTGAGATTCTGTCGCTTCCTTTATAGAGAACTATGGTGGCTGTGGATTCACTGTAGATTTTTTTCCAGCATGTTTATGTATGGTTCTTCAATGTCCGGGTTCCGTAGTGCCTGCATTACTGCTGATGTCTGAACTGAGTCAAACGCCTTCTCGTAATCTATGAAAGCTATGTATAAGGTTCGGTCGTATTTCCTACATTTCTCTATTACCATAGTAATGTGAATATGATCTACTGTGGAGTAGCCTGTACGAAACCCTGCTTAGTCCTTCGGTTGAATGATCTGTAATGTTGCTATATTATTAGCTATTAGTTTTGCAAATATTATGAAGAGAAGGGACAGTAAACTGATGGGCCTGTAATTTTTAGGTCCTTGGCATCTCCTTTATTATGAATTAAGACGATGTTGGCGTTCTTCCAAAATTCTTGTACTCTTTCCATCAACATCACTTCGTTTATAAGGTGGCCAGTTTTTTTACACAATTTCTCCGCCATCGTTCAGGAGCTTCATTGTTACATTATCCTCACCAACTACTTTCGCCTCTTTGCATTACTTTTAGAACTTTCGTTACTTCCCCTGTCAATATTGGTAGGATGGCAAGTTCCTATGGACTATTATTGTTTCTCACGATATCATCCTAGTTGTTTCGGCTTCTGTACAGCTCTCTGTAGAACTCCTCCGTCATCTTGACTATGCTATCCGTATTGGTTTTGACATTGCCTTTCTGGTTCTTTGATGCATACATCCAATTTGGCCTATTCACAAGTTTGCCTTTGCGACTTTTGGGCTTCTGCCACTTTTTACAGCCTGCTCAATTCTGACCTTCTGACCTTATGTCTATTGATCAACTTCGGAAGCTCCAATAGCTCTATTTTGTCGGTTGCATTTGAGGCTTTCATGGTTTGTCTTCTCGTAATAAGTTTTTTTTCGTCTTCTGCGATACTTTTGCCAGGGTCATGTCTAGTGATTCTACCTCTGACTTTCATTGCACACTCTTTGATGATGTTAGTAAGATTATCGTTCATTGTGTCAGCGCTAACGTCGGTTACTTCGTTCAGTGCCTCGAATTTACTCTGAAGCAAGATTTTGACTTTCTGTACTTTCGCTCTTATCGCTAGTTTATTATTTTCTTTTCACGCACTAGTTTTGATATTTGCTTTTTTAAAATCTAGGTAAGACCAGCCCTTAACATTCTATGGTCACTGCATCAGATCTTGCCAAATACTTCTACATCCTGTACATTACCTGTGTGTGCACACAGAATGAGGTCTATTTCATTCTGTTTGCACACACAAAATGAAATAGATTTTATTAGGACTTCGCCACATCCACTTGCGGTTAGCGTGTTTTCTGAAGAGCGTATTCAAGATCCTTAAGTTATTACGTTATGCGAACTCTGGTAATAACTCACGCCTGGCTTTCTTGAGCCATAACACATTCCCACGCTGCATGGTATTTTGCCTGTTTCTTGCCTACTTTGGCAGTAAAGTCGCCCATCAGAATAGGTTACTCTTACTTAACTTTATTCGTGGCCAATTCTACGGCTTATAGAAGCGTTCAAACAGATTATCATCATTGCTTGATGTAGGTACGTAGGCCTGTTCCACCTTCATCTTGTACCTTTTCTTAACCTAATTATGATACTTACCCTCTCACTCAGGCTACAGCATTCCTCTATGTTGCCAGCGATATTCTTGTGCATAAGAAACCCCACTCCCAGTTTTTTTCTGTCAACTAATCCATGGTAGTATATAACATGTCAGTTTTGCAGCACTGTAAAATCCTTACGTGCCCTCGTAACTTCGCTTAGCTCTATTACATCCCATCGAACAAGCTCTAATTCCTGGAATATGCGACAGCTAGACTAGCCTCACTAGATAGTGTGAGGCAGCCTAGATGTATGCCATATTGTTGCATGCTGAACACAAGTCTGGTTGCCATGATTTTGATAACACAGAAGCCGCAAGTTACATGAGTATGTAGTTAATACAACATTTATAAATCGCAGCATTGTAATATCCTACGCTTACATTGAAATGATCGTGTGGAATGTATGCGATTGTCTTGACGTAATGTTGATTGATTGATATGTGAGGTTTAACGTCCCAAAACCACCATATGATTATGAGAGACGCCGTAGTGGAGGGCTCCGGAAATTTCAACCACCTGGGGTTCTTTAACGTGCACTCAAATCTGAGCACACGGGCCTACAACATTTCCGCCTCCATCGAAAATGCAGCCGCCGCAGCCGGGCATTGACGTAATGTCGAACATGTTTGATGAGCCAATTGTTCCTCACTACATCAAAGAAAGCACAATGACTAAAGCATTTATTGTGAGGCAGTAAACACGTTTTGGGGTCAAAACGCATATTGTACATACAGTGCACAAAGGTTTTTTGTGACTTGAGAGACTTCCACTACCCTTGCTAGCAGTGCTACAGTCATTCACATCAACTATATGTTTTTGTTTTCTTTGGCACACATTGACAAACCCAAAAACAAATGGCACCGCTATATGTGATCAGTAATTCAGCATCTATTACACCGTCTGGGATTCCGATCAAGGCACCGTTGCTATCGCTCTCATATCGGAGGCGAAGGATGATAGACTTGTTTTTGTGGCCTTGCGGCTTCGCCCAACATTTTTAATTAGGAAAAACGGAAAGGTGATAGGTGTTTGAACTCACCAAACAATCAGGGCACAGTACTAGAAGTAACAATGTTCCTCGTCTTGTCACTCTTCTTGATGCCACTTTTTTGAGTAGACATTGGTGGCTGTGAAGCTCTTATTCTGGCGTAGGCTGAGTACATTCATCACATCATCGTCATGGAAGCACACTAAGAGCATCAATATTATACGAAGCCTGCGCCGAGGCAAAAAAACTTTCATCCATAACACGCACGTGCAAACACTGAACGTTTCGGCTTAATTTGGCCACAGGATCGCCTCATCTTCTTGGATTGACCATGTGTGGATGGCACTCTTATTCCAGAAGTGATCGCGTTTGCAGATCTACATTTTCTCCTGTGTTTTTGTAGCACAACTGATATTGCTTGGCATAGATTGTTGTCAAATGTAAATAATATCTGAAGATTTTTGGAGTTTAGCTCATGGCTTAGCCTGCTGAACCAAGGATAATGTAGAAACAAAGTTAATGTAGATCAAACATAATGTAGAAACATCCAGCGCCACACGTTACCAAGCCACACATCATTTGATTTTTTTTGTGAAGGGCTGGCTATATGCCGGTTGTGGTCTCGTGGCAGTTCCTTCATTGTTATCATGGAGGAAAGAAACAGCATTCCTTCCTCTGTGATTTTTATGGTTTCTGTGTTGTCGATTTCTTCCCAAGCATCGTGCGTCTGCACGTTTTCATTTGGCATGATTTACTAGGGTCGGTTTACGGAATTCGCCCCAATGATATTGTGCCTAACGGTTGTGTCGTTCGTGATCTCTTATAGCACCCACGTAGCTCGCTGACTGGCCCACTGTCTGCACTCTCGTGGTGCTGTATAACTCTGGCCAATCGGTGCCCGAATCTCCTCTGAACATTTTCCCATATTTCCTATCTATTCTTTTTACTTGTGACTGTGTGACGAGTGCTTTCATATTTTTCTCTTTCTATTTCTCTGCACAAGCGTACGTGAAATGCTAACAGTAGGTCACCAAATGGATATCCACTCTATACAGATTCTTGTAAAGACATCACTATTAAATATTGTAACAATGAAAGCTTAATAGCTGCCAGTTGTCAGGTCAACAGCTATGTATAGTTTCAACTAAAGGAATACCCTCTCCATTAGCCCAGCATTGAACTAAAATAAGTAGGAGCTATTGGGCCAATACGCAGTCTATTTAACAATTACGTAATATTGGTGGTAGCTTTTTACCTACACATCTAGTATTTGTGTTATGAACACCCCATTGACCCAATAATAAACCGATCAGCTACACCTACTTGACCGAAACAACTCCTATTAGCCTCTTGAAAGGCCCTGCCATACTGGTTCAGTGGCTAAGGTACTCGGCTGCTGACCAGCAGGTCGCTGGACCGATTTCCAGCTGCAGCGGCTGCATTTTCGATGAAGGCGAAACTGCTGTAGGCCTGTGTGCTCAGATTTGGGTGCACGTTAAAGAACCCAATGTGGTCGAAATATCTGGTGCCCTTCATTATGGAGTTTCTCATAATCATACGGTGGTTGTGGGACGTTAAGCCCCATATATCAATCTTCAGTAATAAAAGACCAATACACGTGGCTATTGGTTCTAATTAGTGACACACATTTGACTCATGTGTGTACTATTTGTTCAATAAAAAACCAGTAAGTGTGGATGTTTGTCCCTATCGGTGACACCTATTTGACTAATACAACTCATTTTTCTCAATACTCTGCACGTTTTCATTTGGCATGATTTACTAGGGTCGGTTTACGGAATTCGCCCCAATGATATCGTGCCTAACGGTTGTGTCGTTCGTGATCTCTTATAGCGCCCGCGTAGCTCGCTGACTGGTCCACTGTCTGCACTCTCGTGGTGCTGTATAACTCTGGCCAATCGGTTCCCGAATCTCCTCTGAACATTTTCCCATATTTCCTATCTATTCTTTTTACTTGTGACTGTGTGACGAGTGCTTTCATTTTTTTTCTCTTTCTACTTCTCTGCACAAGCATACGTGAAATGCTAACAGTAGGTCACCAAATGGATATCCACTCTATACAGATTCTTGTAAAGACATCACTATTAAATATTGTAACAATGAAAGCTTAATAGCTGCCAGTTATCAGGTCAACAGCTATGTATAGTTTCAACTAAAGGAATACCCTCTCCATTAGCCCAGCATTGAACTAAAATAAGTAGGAGCTATTGGGCCAATACGCAGTCTATTTAACAATTATGTAATATTGGTGGTAGCTTTTTACCTACACATCTAGTATTTGTGTTATTAAACCCCATTGACCCAATAATAAACTGATCAGCTACACCTACTTGACCAATACAACTCCTATTAGCTTCTTGAAAGGCCCTGCCATACTGGTTCAGTGGCTAAGGTACTCGGCTGCTGACCAGCAGGTCGCTGGACCGAATTCCAGCTGCAGCGGCTGCATTTTCGATGAAGGCGAAACTGCTGTAGGCCTGTGTGCTCAGATTTGGCTGCACGTTAAAGAACCCAATGTGGTCGAAATATCTGGTGCCCTTCATTATGGCGTTTCTCATAATCATACGGTGGTTGTGGGACGTTAAGCCCCATATATCAATCTTCAGTAATAAAAGACCAATACACGTGGCTATTGGTTCTAGTTAGTGACACACATTTGACTCATGTGTGTACTATTTGTTCAATAAAAAACCAGTAAGTGTGGATGTTTGTCCCTATCGGTGACACCTATTTGACTAATACAACTCATTTTTCTCAATAAAAAATATAATACGTGTGTCTACGGGTTTTATGTGTAGCAATACAGTCGTTATGCACGCAATACAGCCCTAAAGACTTCCTATACAACCAATACCGATTTCCTAATAAACCAATCCAAACTTCTACACCAATTTTCGCTAGGTCATTGCTTTGTTGTAAGATTGTATATCCATAATTACAGTCATGAATTCCAGTTGCAATGAACTTACGACTTGCATGTTGCTCTTTTCCGAAGCAGTTTCAAGACATGGCATAGCTTCGTGGTAGAACAGCTGATAGTCACGCAGAATGTGTGCGTTCGATTTCAGGTAAGATCCAGATTTTTAGGAGTGAAGCTGCGGAGGGTTGCACCCCTTCTCCGCTTGTCTTCCTCCATCTTAGTCTCGGCTCTCTCCTCTCTGATCGACGAAAGAGCGAAACCATCGCTCCGCCCTGTCGTCTTCTACACTTTGGCACTTTCGGGTTTTATACTCCGACCAGTGATTGGTCTGTTGTTTGGGCTGACTGGCGCTGCACTGCGCGTGCCGCACGCACACCCTCTCTAAGTCGTTCTCGCCACCGAGGGCAGCAGATGGTCTCTCTTCTCCCTCCCAACTCTACCGCCGTCCTGAAAAGCAGCAGTGAGGCTTCAAGTCTGAAGTTTTAAGTTTATTTTTCCTTCCACTTCAGAAATTAGGAGCAGGTGCAAAAGGCTATGAAGGCCTGACAAAGGGCTCCCACTCCTGTTGCCACTCAGAATCAGTGGTACATATGGCAATACAAAATTCATCACACAAATTTATATCAAATAAAGGTCACATAAGCAGTAAACAGAGCATATGATGAATAATATATGATAGAAAAGTAACATGTAGCTTAAATCAAATCAATACGGATAAGAAGCCCGGAATACAAAAGAAATATGCGCAATAAACAATAGTAAAATACATAACATTACTAATCTGCAGAATACATTTTTCTGGCTTCAGTAAATTATAACACAGAAGACGGGATAGATAGATAGATAGATAGATAGATAGATAGATAGGATAGATAGATAGATAGATAGATAGATAGATAGATAGATAGATAGATAGATAGATAGATAGATAGATAGATAGATAGATAGATAGATAGATAGATAGATAGATAGATAGATAGATAGATAGATAGATAGATAGATCGATAGATAGATAGATAGATAGATAGATAGATTAAAATGTTCCTGTTCTATATTGACATCCCAGCAAAAATGGAATCCAAGTATTGTGCGCGCTCATCAAGTATTTTACCACAGAGCAACGCCAGGTCTGAGGGCTGCCGTTAAATAAAGACAGCATATGTACGCAAAATGCTGGTGACCCGCAATTTGTGGCCGTACTGGTGGCTAACTTTTATAAATATTACATATGCACTCCTACATACTGGCGTCAGTCAAGTTAACTTCAGCTGAATTTAGCGATATTCATTGGGCTTGGTATATGGAACACTGTCGCAGCTACTATCATCGCAAGCACAATTGCAACATATCGGCTTACCGTTGTTGGTGTTGCTAATAGCCATGTTACTGTTGGTGTCTTTACGCAAGTTTCTGTCTCTTTGTGTATGCTTCTATTTATGCTTTATTGTCCTTCTTTCTGCATTTTTTTTCTTCTCGCCCATGGAAACGCACTCTTATGATTCCCACAAGGGCCCACTCTGCTGTTGCGCCTCGATAGCTGAATAGTGGGGACGATCGCCTTCAAGCTTTGGGTAACCGGGTTCGAGTCCCTCCTCGTCAAGAAATGTTCATTTAGTTTTCTTCATTTCTTGTCATTCATTCATTCTTTCACAAAACTTTATTTGTGTCCTGAATCCCTGGTCTTTTCAGACCGAGGCGGGCCTCTCTAATTCGTCAAGCAGAATTCCTTTTTAACGCTCACCCGCTCTTCTTTCTCGGCTGCTTGCTACGGCACGACTCGTTAGACAAAAGAGACAGAGAGAAAGAATAAGAAGAACGGCGGGGAGGTTAACCATAGCTGAGCCCCAATAGGCTACGCTGAAGTGGAGAAGATGAGAGGGGGAACGAAAGTTATAGAAGAGGGGAAAAAAGTCACTGACTGGGCCAACACGTAACAGTTTCACGTTTCAAATCACAAACGACGAAGCAGGGCGGGGGCTTTGAGGAAACGCAACAGCACTTTCGTTGGCTTTTGCGACTGGAATGGGCAGTGCCATGAACCCAACAACTTCTCGACAGTGAAATCGCTTCTGTTGAGTTGATTTAGAAAATCAGTGAATTAGCTAACGACTTAGCGTAGAGTGGGTCTTTTTTCTTGTCCATGTTCGTGCTTGATGAAACTATAGAATCCTACCAACATAGCAAGACGTCTCTTGAAACGAGCGGGCCTTTCTGAAAATACGGCATCTGTGTGTGCAGCCTACTCCCGGACTTCGTCATCTGTCGGTCTTCTGTGGCGAAACTGCTGAGAACGCCGTTCAGCGAGGAGGCCTGGCAGTTCGTGGCTTGTCGTTTCTACGGCGTTGTCTTCGTTCAGCACCTGTTGACGCACAAGGTGCGTGACGATCACTATCACTGCATGAAGGACCTGCAAGACGACCTCAGGTCTTACTGGGGTCTCAAGTTTCCGGAGTACATGTCCAGCTGTGAGTACATAGCCAGCCGATTTCTTCAGTTCACTTCTTTTACATGTCACTATATTGAACTTTTCTATTCTTCCTCACCGTGTTCGTAGTGCGTTTAAATGCTATTATTTCAAACGTATTAGCTGTTTGTTGAGTTGTACGAGTGACTGGCTATAGGGGAGACCCACGCCGAAGGAGGTGCTGCAGTGCCGGGCACTGTCAGTCAATGTGGGGTGAAAACTGGTTACTCGAGTGTTGACCCCTCTGCTGTCCCTTTCAACCTGCCTTGAAAACTCGTCGCTTTGCTCGCACGCTGCACGCGTTCTGCACGTGCTTTTGAAAGTTTCGCGTCAAGCACGGCTATGATGTATACGCTTCTGTCTGCGTTTAATAGGATCGCCGCAATTTAACATTTTTTTCGTGGCAGCAATTTGGTAAAAGGGCAGCGTCTGCACAGCCAAGTAGCCGATGCGAAGCAAGTTTTAGCAGACGACGCCGTCCTTGTCAGAGCGAAGTGCGTTTCGCAAGTGAACGACGACGCTGTTTATAACGTGGAGTTAGAGGTGAGTACAACTTTCTGTACGTTCATAATTGTATACCTGTTTTATTTGGTTTGCTGTGAGTACTATGCACTATGTTTGTTACTGGATGCATGGGTAAGGCCACTTCTCGTGCTTTAGGTTAAGCGGTTCTTGCGCTGTGACTGCTACTAGTTGGGATACCTTAATTCACAAGCACCCATTCAAGTTATCGTGTGGTATATACACAGCACTTCGAAAATAAATCGTCTATTTGGGGCTTCTTTCTGACCCACAATAAAAATTTTATCTCGCTTGTCCTTCCTTACATTATCACTGTTCTCATCGCGGGTACTTCGAGTTCTTGAACAGCGTGCGTACCATCATGATTGGTGCCCAGCTTTCAGAGAAACTTTTTTTGTGGGTGTATCTACTATGCGGGGAAAGAACATACTACTATAAAGGTATTTTATAGTTACTGAGTGTGCTGCACCTGCACACTCAGTAACTAGTTCACTGTATCTGCCAATGGACGTACAACAGCTGATAATGCATTTCTTTTTCTCTTTTTCGTAGTTGTCGTGGTCGTGGCCACTCAAGCGGGAGCTTCGCATCTTCAGCAGCAAATGTAGTTGCATCCCTGGCCTCTCTAGTGATTCTAAACCACTTGAAAGCGTGTCATAGACATCGAAGAAAACAGACTTCTCTTCATCTTGCATTGCTGGGTCATCTTGAGCAATACCTTGCGGCCCAGCCTGCTCCACGGAATTTTGTGCTGATCTGGCGGCCCTCACAGAATGACACTTCAACCTAAGCGAAATAAGGCTGTGGCAGAGATTAGATCGTGCTGTTCACAACAACGTTTATACGTTGGAGTTTTTTAAGTGCGAGGCATTTCTTAGCGAACATCGGCGATTTTGAGCGTATCTATCCATCTGACCACCTACGAGTTTAAGCTCCCCTGGCCGTTTCGATAATGGTATCTATACCAAACTTGGTTTGGCTTAACACGACTCTTTGAAAAACCTATTTGACGAGTCATAACATGAAATGAATGTCATGTTATACATTTCATGGTCCTGCAGCTCTTGCGGTGGTTTCCTTCACATGGCATGTTGCAAAACTGGTTTGGCATGGCATGATTGCATGGCAAAAACAAACGACAGACCATAACATGAATGTATTGACATGCGTGTAATGTAACAACATGACTACATGTCAGGCTCATGATGCGCTCACGGCTGTTTCGCTAACGTCACATATACCAAATTTTGCATTACAGTACGTGAATGGTTGACGAAGATATGTGACAAGTGCAAACATGATAATCATGAGATGCGTTGCATGCAACAACATGACTAAACTGTTTAAACTGTCCTGTGTTTCATTTGATTTTGCCGTTTTTGTTGCCACAGTTGCAATGGGGATATGGGGATTTGTCAAGCTGTTTCATACAGCTTTTTTTCTCTGTCCCAGCCACTTACTGTACAACTGTACGTGGTGAATAAACTAAAGTCAAACTCGAACTCAAACTACATGCCACGCTCATGATGCGCTGGCAGCCGTTTTACTAGCTCCACGTATACCAAATTTGGTACCACGGAATTGAATGCATGACGAAAGTATGATACTGGTGCAAACTTGATAAACATGCGATGCGTGTGATGTAACAATATGACTTATTGCTACACTCATGATGCGCTCGCGGCTGTATCGCTAGCTCTACATGTACCAAACTCGGTGTTACGTGACGCGAACAGATTACATTGGCAAATGACACATTCAAACATGATAATCACGACATGCGGGTCGTGTAACAACATGACTACATGCCACACTAATGCGCTCGCGGCCGTTTTGCTAGCTTTACATATGCCAAATTCGGTTGTACGTGACGCCAATGGATGACGAAGGTATGTGACTGGTGCAAACAAGATATTCATGAGATGCTTGTCATGTGAGAACATGACTACATGCCGCAGTCAAGGCGCCGATACATTTCGACGTGACATGGTGCGCGTGCTCGCCGGCATTGCCACGCCAGGCGCCAGTCCTGCCATATACTCGCAGACGCACGCCGTGCTGCGTCGCTTTGACGGATGCGTGTTTCAGCGCGTCCGGTGTCCCTCCATCACGAAAAGAGGGAGATGCAGTGTTGTCTCGGTAACGCATCGATGAGAAATGCAGCATGTCGCATTTCGCACCAGTCCATCGGGCGGCGCCGACGGACGCTGGTCGCGCCTGGCGTTAGACTGTAGAGTACTCGCGTTTTGCTAAGGTTGGGTCGCTGTGCCCAGCGTGCACGCGCATCAACGCTACATTGCAGTATATTGGGCCCTTCATGATGCACTCGTAGCCACTTTGTTAGCTTTACGTATGCCAAATTTGTTGTTACGTGACGTCAATGAAGGAGGAAAATATATGACTGATGCAAACATGATAATCCTGACATGCGTGTCATGTACGAACACGACAACATACCACGCTCATAGTGTGCTTGTGGCCGTTTCGCTAGCTCCACATATACTAAATTTGGTATCACGTGACGTGAATAGATGATAAAGGTAAACGACACATCCAAACATAATAATCACGACACGGAAGTCATGTACGGCATCATTTACCTTCACGTCGTAACGTTGTTCTGATTTTAAAATGACATGTCATCATTTCTCATTCGTGCTTCGCATGTCATGGATTCCTACTGTACGTGGGAACTGCCAATTTTTTTATTCAGGTATTGTATGGTGATCAAGATTAAGCATATCTGTAGTGCGCCAGATAACAATATTTTTTTATCATCTTCAAGTGTAAAATATACAAGATGTATGAAAATAAGTATACGTTTAAGGGTTTTCCGTAATCATTTTAGTAACGCCTTACATTCACAAAATAAAACAAGTACTGCATATGAAATCAATTTCTATGAAAACATGTACGATGGCAAAATGCCCCAATAAAAAACTAGCAATTGTGACTATCTGTGTGCACAGAAATATTTCATACAAGAACTTCACGGAGATGGCTACGTATGAAAACTTATTAAAAATTTTTGCATTGTCTGTTGCTTGAATCATTTTTACTTTGTATGAAAACTATCAAAAAAGCAATGTACTTCGTTCGGTGCAGTGCTTTATTCCATTCCTGTCTTGTGGTTTTTTCGCACCATCTGTTTGGGAATCGGCAAAATTTCACTGGTGGAGTCGACCCCTTCGTGTTTTCTTGGCTATTGTGACAGTTGACGACGCAGCAATAGTTCCCCCCTTTCTGTTGGGGTGACATCGCGGAACGAGGGGGGTTTCACGTGCAGCGCGCGCTTCGCAAATGCGTGGGAGCCAAAGAGAGTGGAGGGGTCACTACATGCTACTGGTGTGCGCTTTTTCTGGCAGGGGAATTGCAAGCGCTGGCAACGGCGGGCAAACTTGAGCGGGTTTCCCCTATAGAATGCAGAGGGCTAGCAATATCAGAGAACACATGCCTGAGTCTGCTCGACTGGAGCTCCAAAATTTTCTATGCGAGAAGACATATAGTTTCGCATTATACAATCCTCTGCCACTGTCACCTTCTCCAAGGTGTATTCTTGTCTCACACGTCTGCCCACTCACTGGCATGATTGTTCGGACGGTCTAAATGTAACTGTTAGCTGGAAGATCACTATTTCTGTGGCCTTTCGTGGAACACACCAGGAGGGTGCATTACTTTTTTTTCTTAAGGGGCGTGACGCTAAAAATAAACGAATTTGTTCGCGTATTCATTAGGTATACTTTCGCACACCTGAAAAGACTACTCTCACTACGACACTACGCTTGTTGAGCAGCAAAACAAGCAAAAAAGAGCAGATCCAGACGCCACCTTGACATTCTCGCACCAAACACTATATTGTGATAGATCTTGAAGACGTCTACTTAGTCCTACGTAACTTCTGATCAATAAAAAAGAAGTACATTATCATCTGTGAGTGCCACAGGCCTAGCATGCGAAATTTCTGAGAACATGATCGAGCCAATTATGCGAAATACGAAAATTACATTCAGAAATTGTCTACGTCATGCGCGGAGGTCTTGGTGCAAAATGTAACAATGAAATTTAAACCCCACTTTTATCCGCTAATTATCAATATATTATATAGAAACATGTTAAAGTTTGCAGAGTGAAGTCTTTCGAATCAAACCAAGTCATTACTTCTCTTTCGTGTCCTTTTGACAGCAGAGCTGTGAAAACTACTTGTAATTTGTGCAGTACTACTGGGAAACTATATACATAAATCAGCATAGGTCACAGCAGTTAGATAAATGCCATTATTCACCACTGATTAACTTAAAGGGCCACTCACCAGGTTTCACAATTTTGAGCTGACAACTGCGATGCGTAGATGAGGCGTTCATGATCACGTCTGCCAAAATTTGCAACGTTAGTGCCACGAAATTGGGCAAAATTTCAAGATGAACGCTGCTCTCCCTTCCTTTTGCGGGCGCGCGCCCAGAGAAAGAGGGCATGACGTGCGCGTATGAATGGCCCTACGTGCACGGCAATGCAGTGACGTTGGTCCTCTACGTATGCGACTCAGCTTTGACGTTGTCAATAGTATATCACGTGACATGGCTTAAATTATTGAACACGACAAACTTAGTTTCTGTATTTTGTTGCTTGAAGTTACATCACCAAACAGTGACTTCAAAAAGCTTCACAGAACATCTTCATATATCCAGCGCCCCGAGGCATGCACCTTTCACCAGAAAAGAGCACAGCCATTTCTTTCACGCGAAAGAAAATGCGCAAGTATGCACACTACACCTCGGTGAACGGCCGCTGACCTATGTAAGGTTTCAAAGATTTCTGGAAATCATCATCGACAGAAATCTTTCTGGGTCTCCTCAGGTGAAAAACTTCGAAGTAGAATAGTAGCAGCCACTCTACTCTTCAAATTCATGGCTGGAACACGATGGGGATGTAGTTGCCGCTCAATAGTACTGCTTCAGAAAGCATACATTGAAGGAACATTACGCCATTGTCTACCGGTGCTTCACCGATTATCCCCAGCAAATAAGAGAGTTTCGGAAGCCACACGCAACAGCTGCCTACGAATATGTCTAGGGCTCCGAAGAGCTCATCAGCATTGGGAACTATAGCGTAAGCAGTATATGTCATCCGGTGGATGTCATCTCTATACAGGAAACCATGCTTACACATCTTTGAGATGTATTACAAGGTAAAAATCATTTTCAGTACCCAGTTCACCTAACGCACAGCAATTCTTTGTTCGGCCAAGCTATGCGAATGTGTCAACTCTCCCCTGTTAATCAGCCACAAAAAATTAATGCCTGCAACATTTCCTGCCTGGACACTTTCGCCTCTAACTATAAAAAAGCTGTAGCTGGCATCTATGGGGCAAAGAAATGAATGTCACAGGCTGCGCTGATGCAGACTACTCTCCTCTTCTTAGCCAAGAACTACGCTCAGCACTCGCACACTTTCACCGACGTCTCAACCACCCAGGAGACTTCCGCTTAATGAACTTTGTATCCCTTCTACAAGACAAATGCTATCCTGCCGACTGCAACGGAAGACATCCTCGACAGTACCAGAACTTCATGGCATCAAAGAAGCTGTCCTTTACATTTTGCGCCAAACACCGGACCGATGGGTAACTTTCACCGACTCCAAAGTAGCACTAGAGATATTGTTCAGTCTCCTAAAGAAAACAAATTCTCACCCCATTTCATTCGACATAGCATATCTACGTCACCTGGCTGTGACCGCAGGGAACTCCATCACATTTCAGTGGATACCGGCTCATTGTGGAATTTCCGCCTACGGAAAAGCGGATGAAGCAGCACGCAAGGGTCTCCGACACCACAACTACAGACGAACTTGTTTCACTAAATTAAATGCAGCTCAGATGGCTAAAAGACTTGTGATTGAAGAAAATAAGAGACGCTGGAACCTTCCGACACATCATTATGCCTTCCTTCACTCAATCGACCCCTATCTGAGAACAAGACTCTCATTCAAAATTCATCGCCATCCGGAAACGCTATACCATCGTCTACGTCTAATCAGGGCCTAATTTAACAGCGTACGGTACCGCTTCGGTCAGTCAGCGAGTCCGTATTTCAACAACTGTGGCTCCATCGAATCTGTGGAACATGTATTGTTTCAGTGTAGAGCGTATGCTGAGAAGCTTGCGATTCATGAACATTGCATGCATTCTATAACCTAGAGAACTTTCTCCCTTGACTGTGTATTGGGACCTCTAGCCTGCACCACTTTACACAAGCGTGCTATGAAGCTTTTGTTTGCGTACTTGGACAGTATCGGTCAGCTAGCCAAGCTGTAGCTGTAGCTTGACACCACGAAAAAACTATTAACGCGCGTCCTCATTCAATGGTCAAAGAGGTGGCCTTTTTCTTTCTTTTCTTATTATTCTATCATATATATTTACCATTTGTCTTTTTTTCTCTCTCTCTTCCTACTTGTACTTTCAATCCCCACGCAGAGTAGCAAGTGAGCGAATTTCACATGCCGGCTAAATTCTGTGCATTTCAATAAAGAGTTCTCTACCTCTGTGTGTTGCTTGAATAGATGAATAAAACTTGAGATAAATAATATGACGCAATAAGGAAGTGTGCGCGTCTATCTTACATTTTTTTGCGTGAATTGCAACAAGATGCGGGGCTAATGCGCCAGCGTTTCGCATGAGTTTGTGTCCCCGCTGTCAGCGCATCTAGCAGACGACAGCCGTCGAACGCTCTTACGCGTTTGTGCACTTATTGTGCTCGTCTATTCTACCGCGTCTAAGCCAGCGTTTGCAAACCATGCCGCAGAAACAGGCATTATACCCCAAAACAACGCTGATCAAAATAATAAATAAATGAATAAATAAATAAATAAACACAGCTCGCGTGCACGGGGATTGGGCTTGTTCGGGCACGTCATGAGCACGTGACCTTTGGTCAGATGCCGGAGAGGGTATACGGAAAAGATTTGGCTTGCAAAGACTACGCGGAGGAGCTTCAAAGGTTTCGAGTTCGTCTCCCCTCATGCTCGTTTCGCACCGCTTCAAAAAAAAAGAAATAGATTCCCTCAGCTCCTAATCAATCGTTTAAAAAATTCTTGCGGTGAAATGTTTTTCATCGGACAACCAATATCTTCAATGGTCGAACTAAAATTCAGTATGGGGCCTGGTGAGTAGCCCTTTAAAGCTTACACCGACTCCTGCTAAAGGAAACCATGTGTACATGCGAAGAAGCGGGCTCTAATTCTTACGCTAACGGTGACGTTTACACTAGCGCTTATCGCTGCGTTCCGCAGAGCCTCAAAGCACGCAGTGATGAACATGAGGTTCCTTCTTGAACATGCCGATCGCTGCTAATGGGCAATGAGACACGGAAGAATCCGATTCGATACAGAAACCTGAAGTCCGGTTTTAATTAACGCGCACGCTATGGTGATATGTGAAACTTATGCACATATGTTCTTATCAATAATTAATAATTGAATTGAATGGAATTCAACCAACAACACAGAATAAATCTTTCACCAGCACTACCTTGAAAGTCAGGATGCAGTGCCCGCATATACGGGGTGACCATTAAACGGATGTGCAGCGCGAACAGTCAGTTTCAAATGCGAAGAAATTCTTAGCGATCTTCGGCGACTTTGAGCGTATCTATCTATCTATCTATCTATCTATCTATCTATCTATCTATCTATCTATCTATCTATCTATCTATCTATCTATCTATCTATCTATCTATCTATCTATCTATCTATCTATCTATCTATCTATCTATCTATCTATCTATCTATCTATCTATCTATCTATCTATCTATCTATCTATCTATCTATCTATCTATCTATCTATCTATCTATCTATCTATCTTGCCGCCTACGACTTTTAGCTCTCCTGGCCGTTTCGATATTGATATTAATACCAAACTTGGAATAGCATATCATGACTCTACAAAGAACATATTTGAATAGTCATAACATGAAAATTACGACAGGTATGTCATGAATGTCATGACTTAAATTTCATGGTCCTACAACTCTTGCCATGGTTTCGTTCACATGACATGTTGCGAAACTGGTATGCTATGACATGATTGCATGGCAAACACATACGAGCGACAGACCCTTACATGAAAATCATGACATGCATGTAATGTAACAACATGACTACATGCCACGCTCATGATGCACTCGTAGTCGTTCCGCTAGCTTTATATATACCAAATTTGGTATTACCGTACGTTAAAGGATGACGAGGGTACGTGACTGGTGTGAACATGATAATCATCAGATGCTTGTCATGTAACAACATGACTACATGACAGGCTCATGATGCGCTGGCGTCCGTTTCGCTAACTTCACTTATACCACACTCGGCATTACGCGACGCGAACGAACGACATAGATAAATGGCACCTCCAAACATGATAACCAAGACATGCGTGTCACGTAACAGCATGTCTACATGCCGCACTCATGATGCGCTAGCGGCCGTTTCAATAGCTTCGTATATGACAAATTTGATTTTAAGTGACGCAAATGGATGATCAAGGTATATTGCTGGTGCAAATAAAATAACTATGAGATGCGTGTCATGTGTGAACATGACTACATGCCATAGTCAAGGTGCCAATACATTTCGACATGACGTGGTGCGCGTGCTCACCGGCGTTCATTTTGTCACGTCACGTCGGCGTTACCACGCCAGGCGCTGGTCCTGCAAAATGCTCGCAGGCGTGCGGCGCGCCGCGTTGCTTTGACGCTTGTGCGTTTCAGCGCGTCCGGTGTCCCTCCGTCACAAAAAGAAATACACGCAGTGTTATCTGGGTAACGCATCGGCATAGAGTAATGTTACTCTACAGCATCGGCACGAAGTGCAGAATGTCACATTTCGCGCCGGTTGCCGTCGGGCCTCGCCGACGGACGCTGGTCGCGCCTGGCGTCAGACATAAGTGCTCGCGTTTTGCTAAGGTAGCGTCGCTGTGCCCAGCGTGCGAGCGCGTCAACGCTACATTGGAGTATATTGGGCAATTCATGATGCACTCGCGGCCCTTTTGCTAACTTCACATATACCAAATTTCGTCTTACATGACGTCAATAGATGACAAAATGTGTGACTGGTGCAAACATGATAATCCTGACACGCGTGTCATGTAAGAACATGACAACACGCCACGCTCAAAGAGTGCTCGCGGTCGTTTAGGTAGCTCCACATCTACTAAATTTGGTATCACGTGACGTGAATAGATGACAAAGGTAAACGAGATATCCAAATATGATAATCATCACACGGAAGTCATGTACGGCATCATTTACCGCCACCTCGTAACGTTGTGCTGATTTAAAGCGACATATAAACATTTCTCATTCATGCTTCGCATATCATCGATTCCCACTGTACGTGGAATCTGCCAATTTTTTTTTTTTCAATTAAGAACCTCGCCAGCAGACGCTGCCTGCATCGGTGTTGCGAGGCGAAGGAGGGGGTGTAGGAGTGGGGGAGAGGATGCGCAGGCGCAGTGGGGAGGGATGCCTAGATGAGAGAGAAGTAGGAGCGAGCGTCGGCTATCAGACGCTGCCTGCGTTGGCGTTGCGAGGCGAGAGAGCGAGAAAATGCTCATGTGCTGTAAGGGTGGTCACGCTGCACACCGGATTTAGCTTGAGGATAAGATGCTTTGTGCTTCTGGGTCAGCCCAACAAACGGCTGCGAAGCGATGGCCGCGAGTACGTACAACGAGAGAAAACTGGGGCAATAGCGCCCGCGAGAAGAGCTAGAAGTGATGGTAGGCCTACGCCAACGAAGATGCACCCGTAGATCCATGAGAGGCGCTAATGCTTGATTTTAGAGCGAAGTTTTTTCTCTGGAGTTTGGAAATCTGTGTCGTGTCTGTGACTGCCTGTGATCTAGCTAAAACCTAGCTAGAAACCACCTGCATTACCAATCTAAACGCCTACACAGAACCTAGCTAAAACCTTATTACTCTTCAGAATCATCTAGTTTCTCTGCTTCTGGCCTTGGGTGACTTAATGGAAGCTTCACCATTTTTTCTTTATTTTTATATTATATATTGAAAGTAATATATTATTATTATTATTATTATTATTATTATTATTATTATTATTATTATTATTATTATTATTATTATTATTATTATTATTATTATTATTATTATTATTATTATTACAAAGTTGGTGGAGGGGCTGTACTATGAGCGACAATATACGATCGACTGCGTTCTTACTACTGCATGTACATCAGGCCGAGGTGAGCCGAAACAGCATACGATGTATAGTAAATATAAAACACTACCCAAAATAAAGAATGCAGTAAACTTCAAGCACTCTGCAGACCGCAGGGGTGGCAAGAAAGCGCAGTATACAGTAAGAAAATGGTCAAGCCCAGATAGAAAATTCGAATTGGTGATTACACCTGAAATCGAACAAAATATGGCCGATCTACCCTTGGATTTCATAACTTTACACAATATTGCTTGATGAGTAGAAAGCAGAGATTTAAAATTGCTTTTACTGGTAATATTTTTGATGCACCAGCACTTAACGACACACAGGTGGAATGTCATGCTTACCTGCTTGGCTCTTTGTACTGATTTTAGTGATGAATCACACAAAATATAATTAAATAGACGTACCTCAAATATTTCAAGTAAATAGAGTCTTGTTTTAGCTTGCGTTCATTTATCTATGAGTAGTGCACGTACTTTTTATTTGAAAAATGTCAAATTCAAGCCAGGAAACTTTGCCTACTTCGCATGCGGTCTTAATCTCAAAAGAGGCGCGCGACAGGGCGTCAACAACGTCGAAAGCAGATCTTTGACTATCCCGTGTAACGCTGTCCCTCCGTACACCCCCACAGCGCGTACTCGCGTCTCGTACCAGCCCAGGAGGGCACCCACGAAACATGTCGCTTCCCTATTCCTCTCTCGCTTCGCAAGGCCAACGCAGGCAGCGTCTGCTAGTGAAGTACCGACTGCTCGCGCTGCACAACCGCTCACTGACCACCTCCTATATGTAGGCACTGGATCGCGCGTTTGGAATTCAGCCAAGGGCGTCTTTACTTGACTTTCACTTGATGAGTGCCGGCGTCAACGTCATGGACAGTGTAAACCTTGGCACGCGCTGCTAGGCATCTACACAAGATTTTCTTTAGGGTGAGATGGGCCAAGTTTTTATCAAAATGTGCAAGGTTAAATTAATGCCACTCCTCAGTAAATAGATAGGACTCGGCCAAGTTCAAGAAAACGCCATACATTAGAGATTTCTATCAATTGAAATAAGCGTTTTTGATCTTTTTTGCACTTCTAGCAATAATTATCTTCCGCATTAGTACTCACAATGATACCATATTGCATATTCTTGTTTCCCAAGAAGTTACAGCCCATCACATTAGGCCTTTTCAGAATATTGAGTTCACCACTTAGCACTAAATATAGTACGACAGTTGTGATTGTGTACGGCTTTTCAATTTCGCATGTTATTGTGTCAAGAACTTAGTTTTAAAGCTGCATATTAGTTGTTACGGACACCACAGTGATTGATTAGGAACAGTGTTGTACGCAAGGGGTTCCTTATTGCATGGCGGCATTGGAGAGCAAACAGCTGTTTTGCCCATATCACCTTCACGAACGCAGCCAAAACTTATTACACAGCTTAGACTACCCAATATCAGGTAAAATGTAAAAACGCACAAAGCCTTTCAAATAATTTTAGTGACATGGAAAACTGTGAAGGTCATTGAGAGCTTCTTCATTAAAAAACAAGTTATTTCTGTGCTGCACAAATATGGAACACTGAGCGAGTTGGTTCGGCGTACCTGAACTGGTAAGGCTCATAATGGGAAATGAAAAACGTCTAGGACACCGATGGAGAAGGACAGAGCGCTACATGTCCTCTTGTGTACGTCTACTCGGCCAATTTCAGTTCCCATAATGGGCTATTCCGATTAAGTTCTGGGCAGCAGTCATTTACTTGAATGACTCGACAATTCCTTCCTGCAGAAATGATTTCTTCAAAGCAAACCCGGCTATACGTGCCTCGTACAAATCAGGACAGGGTCCTGCTGACCTGGACAGCTGCCAGGCTGGTTGCACTTGAAGGCGGGCACTGTCGTTCTCTTCTTTTAGATGCGGAGCATCTTATACTCGCGCCTTGTAGTGCGCCGTCCGCACCGCTTCTCGAACATTCGACAGCTGACGCGCGCGCATGCGCCGTCGTGCCGTCGCCCACTCTTCCACCATCTGTGCATCCCTTCCTCCTCTACACACCGCGCGCGCTTCACTCCTCCACCATCTGTGCACCCTTCCTCCTCTACACACCGCGTTCGACATCTACAATTCTCCTGATTCTCCAGTGGACGCGCATGTGGCGTCGCGCTTCGAGAACATTCAACAGCTGACAGTGCATGCGCCGTCGTGCTGTATATGTACTCAAGGTCGGCGCTCGCTCGCTCAGTTGCCGCTCGTCGGTTGGTTTGTACGGCGCGTCGACGTCCAAGGTCGCGGTGAAATGAATTCCAACGAATCCACAAACACAATGATCGACGTCCCTTCGACCAGCGCCGCCCTTTCGCATACGTGTGTACGTGTTCACTCATTTAACACCCCCTCCTACAACCACGTTAACCAATTTAGCCATCGACTCAAGTAAGTCGCAATTTAACACCCCATTTCACAACCACGTTAACCAATTTAGCCATCGACCCAAGTAAGTCGCACTTTAACACCCCGTTAACCAATTATATGGTCCGCATCCTCCTCAGTGTTCCCCCGAGGGAAGCTGCGGGCAATTTTTTTTTCTAACTTGCGGAAGGCAGCTGCTTCTTTTTCTTGAAGGAACATTAAATGCACACCTTCACCTTTTTTCTGATAAAACGATACAGTTTTTGGCTGCACGAAAAGCGCTTTTGGGGTTTTTTCCCAAGTTGTTGAGTTTTGAGCACTGTCTAATGCTTGCCGAGTCATTCATCTCCATCACACATTTTCTTCCCGTGCCCATTTGCACAGACTATTCAATAGGTGCTAAGACAATCGCTCTATCGAAACTATAAAAGCCGGACCCGCTTTTCAAATAACGGGTGGCTCGATTTGTCACATATGTCACCTTGGAGAACACAGGCAGGTTATTGTCCACCTATTCTTTCACTTGCCTTAGAGCCAAGCCTGCAGAGTCTTATATCAGGTCGTCACCAACAATCGCGAAGCTTCTCGTAAATTTTTAGGGGCGAAACTTTTTATAGCGGCACCCGTTCGTCCCTCGTAGTCGTAGTGTGCAACAATTGTTACATTTTGACCTCCGAGGTGGCGGCGGTGGGAGATTTCTTCTGTGCGTTGTTGAACAATAAAAAATAGTGCTCAATGTACATGCCGATGGCTGCTAATGAGGAATGAGAGACAGGAGTATTCGGCTCTTAGTTAACGCGCACGCTGCGATCTCCATTAGCAGCCATTGGCATGTACATTGAGCACTATCTGACAAGAAAGGGTTGCTACGTTATACTCGCTGGGTGTAACCTCCTTAGTTTTAGAAAGGTTTAGCGAGCGTTGAGCTGCAGTACATGAATACAATGAACTAGTATATACGATGAACTCGAGGTGGTTCAAGGTGGAAAGTAGATACGAAGCGCAAGCCAGAAGAAAGTAAAAGCCGAATTCTCCTGTCTTTCATTTCCCATTAGCAGCCATTGGGATGTACATTGAGCACTATTTGACAGGAAAAGGTTGCTACTTTATACTCGCTGGGCGTAACCTCCTTGGTTTTAAAAAGGTTTAGCAAGCGTTGGGCGACAGTGCCACGAATACTGTGAACTAGTATATACCATAAACTCGAGGTGGTTAAAAATGGGAAGTAGACCCGAAGGGCAAGCCGTAAGAAAGTGTGCGTGTGCCACCTCTCGTTTAGTCCTTGGAATGTCCGCTGGATGGCGGTGCTTTTATATGGGTAATAGAGTTACTGTATGTGCTACCTTTAGGTAGAATACCTAAAGGTAGCATATATAGTAACTCTCATGAGGAATATACGATGAAAAGATGCGAGATGATGGCACTTGAAGTGTTGAATAGATGGACGAACGGACACGTAGACAGAGGCATGGATGAACGCATGAACAGACGCAGGAGCGGATCCATGGACTAACGCAGGGACTGGACGCACGAACAGACGCACGCACAGACGGGTGGATGGACGCATGAACGATCACACAGACGGACGCATGGACGGACGGAAGCAAGAACGAATGTACGGACGAATGCTTCGCCCCACTCTCCATCATTCACTCCATCGATATGGTGCCAATTTTTTTCCTTGGGACCGCGCATTCAAGCACGGAAAGTTGCTACTTATGCCAGTGGTATGCCTGAACTTCATCAAGAAACACACTAGTCCCGTTTTCTGCAATATAAAGTGAAATACAGTGCTGCCATGATGTTTATATTGTTTTTTCTCATAGATAGCTTTACCTTGTGTTTCCTGACGTGGTTGGGCAGGATCAATTTTGTCAATTACACCCCAAGACCATTCAAAAAGGTTTCAGCATCCAAAACATTTTCACGAGGCTGCCACCCTTGCTCATCCCCAGCTGTGATTTTCTGTCTTTACTTGGTTTACTGCCTTTTACACTAACTCCATTCGCCTAAAGGCACTGGGGTGATGAAGGAATGGAAATGAATCCTTAATGAAGATCATCAGCGCCTATTCTCTTACCAGTTATGTTTTTTGGAGCAGTAAGGCAATATATATAGTTGGAAGAAATGGTACAAACGCACACATGCTAGAGATGACATTTTAACCAGCTTGGTGGGAAGGTGTAGAATTTCGGTACACCACCACCAGAATCGGGATCATCAAGCGTCTTTGAGTACTGAACAGTATTTATGAAAACAGCTTACGGTACCACTTCGGTTAAGCAGAAAGTCAATACTGCAATACCTGTGGCTCCATAGAAACTGCGTAACATATTTTGTTGGGGTGCCTAGCGTATGCCGATGAGCGTTCTCTCTATGAACACAGTATGTATCTGGTAAACCAAATACCTTTATCAATTGACTGTGTCTTCGTCCCTTTTACCTCCTTCACGCAACCGAGGCGCGCGACAATACTTTATTCGTGTATTTGGGCAATATCGGTCAGCTCGACAAACTGTAGTGGCCCCTTGCGAACTGATAATAATTTTTTCAGCACACGACCCCGCCCAAGAGACCGAACCTGTATGTATATTTACTTTTTTCTTCCTATTTTAGCTTTTTTTCTCTCCCTTTCTGTCTTTCAGCCCTCCATCCCCTTCCCCACGCACAGAAGCAAGTTAGCGAACATACCCCGGCTGTATCCTCTGCCTTTCAATAAAGTGTTCTCTCTCTCTCTGATCGTTGAGTACGCGAATTGTCCTTATAATTTATCTTGTCATGAAAAGTTTTGTTACAAATCTTTTTTTTCATCAATAGTGCATGACAGGACTGTTTTTCTGTTGGGGCTTTGTCTGCACCATAATATCGACAATTTGTGTGCTTTAACATCCCAAAACCATCATATGTATATAAGAGACGCCAGAGTGGAGAGCATCGGAAATTTCAAACACCTGGGGTCCCTAAAACGTGCCCCTAAATCTAATAACATGGACCTAACGTATTTTCGCCTCCATCGAAAATTAATTCGCCGTGGCCAGGATTTGATCTCGCATCCTGCGGGTCAGCAGCCGAATGCCTTCGCCACTAGACCACTGTGCCGAGTTTTTCTGGAATGTTCAACTCGTCCTTCGGGATGCACTCACGTGCCATGGACATGCACTCGCCGTATGCATTATGAAAGGTTCCGATCAATACCAAACGCCATGATTGTCTTTCGGTTTCCTTGACTTTCTGGTATGACACATCGATTTTTCAGAACAAGCTACCTGAAGTCATCTTTCGCTAGCGTTGATAAAAAGAGAGTGAGAAGTTGGCATGGAATGTGGTGTCGCCGATGCTGCATGGTATCGGCCAACAGTTCTCGCTTCACTGCGTGCACGCGGCTGTCCCCTTGATTCACCTTAGTTGTGCGCCTGGCGTATCTTGAAGCGAACACTCATGTGTACGGCCTTCTGGACCTGTGTTTGTATTTTCTTGCTCTAGGCAGACTAGTTCCACCTTCTCACGGTTGCAAAGTGGACACGCCGACAGTCACAATAATCTCGTCGATTACGCCGATCTATTCTTTGGGGGCATAAAAATGCCTTCGCTCAGCTGCACTTTCCGTGAAGATATTGCAAATATAGTGACACGAAAGCAATGTCACGCAGCAAGCTTTTTTTTCGGCAACTCTCGGAGTAGAACCCTCGAAAAAGAGTGCGACTGGACGTGAGGAAGCTGCATCTGGTCGGTCATGTGCACTTGGCCACACAAAGCGAACAAGTCACCGCTGGAGGCCTCCGGAACGACCGGAGACCAAAATTTGAGATCGTGTATGCGCGTCGATGCCATTTCTCAGGAATGTGCTGTTTACGGGGGCCAGTGGTTCTTGACATTGGAAAAGCAAAGGGAGCCCAGCAACTGTCTGCAGCAAAGCGCGACAATATCAGCAGTACCAAACGAGGGAATGCGATAAGAAGGGATTTCAAGGAATATATCAAAAATTAAATAACTGCCCTGGTATGTTGCGAAGCAGGATTCAGGCGACCACGTTAACTCGTGTTGCAATTGGTTAGCTTTGGCTCGCCTGGTTGGTTCGTAAAGCCGATTGCTGTTTGGTGAAAAGCAGTGGTTCCCCCACGCTCCTCGTACCCATGAATGCCGCAAAACTCCATTTGGGCAGCGACCTAGGCCCTTTCTAAGATGAATGGAGACGGGTCTCACGAGGGACTTGTCCCAACACCAGAAACCAGTCAGAGAAGCAGTGGTGTATGCCATCATTTCAGTGTTTAGTATTTGTCATTTAGTGCATTGTGTTAGTTCTAGCTCATCGTGTTCACTTCTCATCGCTTGCCAGTGCGGAGCTGTTCCCACACTTTTTCCACTCCCTGGTCTTCCGATGTGCCTAGCTTCAAACTACCCCGAGGTTTCTTTACACTATTTCATTGCATGAGCAGCGAAAACACGGAAAGCACAAGTAGTCCATTTCTTTGACAGACACACGACTCTATTGGACGTTAAAAGCTGCTTGAAGACATTGTTGTCTATGTCGGTAGCTTCTTTGCATTGGCCTTCTTGTGCTTCGACAAGTAATCTATTCAAAACTCTCGCTCAGAGCCATACCGTGTCCCTATGAGATGCACAGGAGCAGAGCAATGCGCAAGCGCTATCGGAGTCGAATGAAAAGTGAGCAGCGCACTGTGCGCACGGCCCCTATCCTCCGTCTGCTGCCGTCATCTCAGATAGGCATGTGCATCCGGTTACCTGCAGTTTTGCATTTGATTTCTTTGGTCTGGCTACTGGAGCAGCAGGCATGTTTTCCACTGATCTCGAATGGCACAGCGCAGTTTCTCTGGCGACGGCGGTCGTCGCCTGCGCTGCATGGAAGCGAGTGCTCGCAGCTGCCTGCGAGACTTCTCGTGTTGCTTCTGCAGCAGCACGAGGATTTCTCGCCATGCCAGTTGAACCACATCGCTGTTGGCTGTCAGCTAGCGGCGATTCTTTCACGATTTTTCAAAACCAAGTTTATATTATCATTCCTTTTTTATGGGACCAAAGTTTGCTCGTTGCCGCCGATGTGATGAACGGTCTCCTCATTTTTGCCATGATTAGAAAAACTTTGTTTTCCGAGTGAGCTGCCTTCAACAAACGTTAAATATAAAGTTTGCACATTGATATATAATCAGGCTTAGAACGTAATGCGGAAATGGTGCCACTCTATCGTGCGCCCATTTTGAGATGAATACCTGCAAGGTCGGCAAAAAATAAACATAGTTGATTCACCCATCATAGGATCGGTGTACAACACGAAGGTGAAACGTGTTTTCATAGAAGTTATTGGTTGTTGATAGGGTATCGGTATATGAGAGTTACTACAATGTCTATTCGTTGTAGTGTACTGGAATGGGACAGTGTGCCGTCTGGCGCCCCAGACGTGACTCTTTCTGCGCTGACGGCCAGCGCTGCATGCCGGAGCGCATCGTACTACTGTGTCGCTACCTGTCGGCGCCCTCTGAAGTAATTTATGAGCAGCTGAGATAAAAGCCTCAGAGATTGGTACTTGTAGGTGCCGCGCTGGTTGTAAAGTGTATGAAAATTATTAGAAAATGCATAAAGAAGTGAAGCAGTACATCATTGAGCATTATAATATTTATCAGCACGACTGCTTACTCTTCTGGCTCATGCGCTCAAATGGTTGTCATGGAACTCGCCCGCTGCTAGCGTTATCTTTCAGGGCCTCCTCGTTTATTTCGTTGCACGACTTGAATTTAGTGTGATAGCGAAGCAGGGGTACATATGCGTCGAAAAATAGCGATATGCTTTTTTTATCTCTTATGCAGTTAAAACCGTAATCTAGCAGACAACTGGGTCGTTGTTTTGCAATAGGAATTGTTTCAGCTAAACTACGCAGAAGCAGCATTATTTATCTCATTAAGGCATCTATATGTGCAGGATGTGTTTTCTCCTTACAGATGCCTTTAATTTCATTTATATCATGGGACTACTTTACATAAAGTCAGCACAAATGTCGGTAATGCAAATTTGAATTATGTGCGCTGGACACACCGTTCAATGATGGCGCCCTACTGGTGGCGTCATCGCAACAGCGGCCACCACGGTCCCATTCATTTGCCGTCAAGACGCCACTCTGCCTCATTCTAGTACAGCATTTATTGGTGCAGCAGTGAAGAAGTCATGGTCTTTTCGTGTTTCAAAAATAAATATTCCTTATAGGAAATTTGTATTGGCGTGTTTAGTTTATTACAACACTAGTTCACTTACCTACACCATACCCGTGAACTTATTGGCACACTTCGCACCGCTGCACCAGTTTCTTCAGTCCCTTTGCATAAAAGTCGGCCGCTTGGGAATTTTTAGTAGTTTGAGTTGGTCGGTATGCGTTTTTGCTACCCAGATTAAGCGCACTTTGTGAATTACGAGCTTTTTGGTTTCAATCACGGGAGTTGTGGAGCGGTCAATGAAAAGAATTATATCCGAGAGTTTACAAATTATCAGTCGTTGATATTATCGCAACTTTCGGTCTATTTGTGGAACCGTTTCATTCGTCGCGATGCAGAGTTTGCCGCTTTGTTCTCCGTCATGCAAATCGTGCAGCCATTTGTAAAGTAGCCGCACCATTTCCTGATCTTTCCTTTGCTCATCAGTATAGGTTCATACACTAGATACAACTCCCCATGAGTTTTTGAACCTGCTGACCAGTGAGTTGCTCAAATCTAATTACAGCTCGGCTTCCCAACTGGCGGGAGCAATGTTTCTTGCCATAAATCTCATATTCGTTGCTCATCAAGCAAACGGCTACTGATTCAGAATAATATTCTCCGCAACCTCCTGAACAATGCACATATGGCCCTCCACAAGTAAATGTTATTCTGGCGCCTACATATTTAAATAAGAGTAAAGGGCCCGTACCTTTTGAATAACCCTTGTATATAGAAAGACAGAGAGGGAAGGACAAAGTGCACTCCTGCATGCCTAAAACCCCCATAAAGCACGAATTTGTTGATTCCCTATACACTCTGAAAATTTTACACCCTAAAAGGTGTAAAACTAGTGTACGCATTAAAATCACCCATATAAACACTCTTTTACGCCCCATCTTTAGAATTTGAAGTGTTCGTAGTTAAAACACCCTCAAAACACCCCATTTACACCCTCATATTTGGGCTGTAATGAACAAGGCTACAATTAATTGATTGATATGTGGGGTTTAACGACCCAAAACCACCAGACGATTATGAGAGACGCTGTAGTGGAGGGCAACGGAAATTTCGACCACGTGGGGTTCTTTAACGTGCACCCAAATCTGAGCACATGTGCCTACAAGGCTACAAATGCACGACATTTTCGGGCCGTTTTGCTTATACTGTTAGTATACGTTAACCATCTTGGTACCAGCAAGGCTCCCACTACTAGCTGCTTGCGAGTCTAGTAATGAATCGAAGCAGAAAGTAATGTGACCGAAACGCAGTTTTCACCCGAATGTCGCGGGTTCGAATCCCGGCTGTGGCGGCTGCATTTCCGTTGGAGGCGGAAATGTTGTAGGCCCGTGTGCTCAGATTTTGGCGCATGGTAAAGAACCCCAGGTGGTCGAAATTTCCAGAGCCCTCCACTACGGCGTCCCTCATAATCATACGGACGTTAAACCCCACAAATCAATCATCAAACGCAGTTTTCATCGATAAAGCACGCAAACTACTATAAGATGGAAGATACAATAGGAGCGACGCTTGTTCAGTAGAGTAAGGGCCAATTCTCCTGTACCTGTTTCTTTCATTTGTGTCATTTGCGTGATTAGTCAACACTCACAAAGTACAATGATTTACCTGAACAAGCTAACGTTGCGCACATTGGTGTAGCCATGCATAGAACACCCCCCCTCCCCCCGTTCCCCTTAAGATCGGAGCTTTTGAAGCTGGAGATAAAACGTCCGCCACCTGCAAAAAAAGAAACAAACGCAAACAACAACAACAGCACAGTTGTTTAGCCATAACCACCACGTCAGCAGGCCATCAGGTCTCTTAAAAACGAACATTGACGTCATGTCTTTTCAGCAGGCACGTTTTAGTTAATTACTGTAGCAAATGTTCCTCTTCATGCGTCCTTAAAAGTGTGTCATGGAAATTAGGAAGAGGACACCGACCATAAAGAAAAATGCAGAATAAGTACATTTCGGTGACCTTGACGCAGCCTTGCTCACAATGATGGGAGCCTTGTGGACTAAATTGCGAACAAAGGTCTCCTCAGGGGAGCCGAAACGCATTCTCTAGTTCTCTCTCTCTCCATTTTTTTTTTGTGGATCCCCTTGTTTTAATTTATGTAACTTCCCCAGCAGACGTGCTTCGGTCAAAGCCTTGACTTTGTAGGTAGTGAGAAAACAGCATTGATGAAACATTCTCTACCATGGTCTTGTTCCAAGGACTGCAAGCTAAGTACAAATGTATTGCCGCAACGTGAAGACAGAAGTAGTAATTAACATGTTGAGAAAGTAGCAGCAGGTCAGTATTTTTATTTACTGCGTGCCAGAGCGTTCCTCTTCTTTCTTGTTATTGCTTGCTGCATAAAAGCGTGCAGATGCGCGTATGCGCTGTCGTCTTCGTCTTCCTAGCAGTACACACGTGGCAATATGTTCTCATCGAATAGTGTGACGGCCGATGCATGCAATGTTGCAATGTATTTACCGAAACGAAAGTGCTGATAAAGTATCGCCTGCGTGGCCTTGAATGTGCAGTCCCTAAATACCTATAGAGCTAAGCAAAAAGCATCAGCTTAGCTTTTTTACCAAAATTCACTACATTAGGTCGGTGAAGGGGCGCTAAACATTGCTCCTGAATATTACAAATGCGCGTTCTGACTAGTAGCTCGTGCTGGCCGCACTGTACCGTCACAAAGTTTACTGCGATTCAAATGCACTGTTAAAGAACGACGCAACAGATCGCTGCCGCAAAAAAAAAAAAGCAGCACCGCGTTATCAGCAGAGGGCCGGAGCTAGCGTTAAACCGCATCTAGCCGGTCTGAGAGCGCCACAAGGCGCCATCAAGTCTCGTCGCCTAGACAACCTTGGCTGCCCGCCTTTCTCTGTGGCTGCCCGGTATTATAGTGCCTAGAATATACTGGCTAGTGTGCGGAGCGCGCGCATTCCGTACGAGAGAGGGTGGCCCCGCACGTGATGACTGCGCGCAGTGGCCGCAAGTGGCGCTGCCGGACGAGTGGGTGCATGAGAGCCGCCAAGCTCCTGTCGTCCCATGCTTTGCTCAGCGTTTGACAGCTGTCAGTGTTCGACCTGTTGTAGTGTCAAGTTCGTCGTCGCAAAATGTGGGCAGCAACGTCCTGAGATGTTGAAGGCTAAGCGGCAATGCAAAGAAAGGACGTGTTTTGTGCCGCTGTGCCGGAGCGGATATCGTTCGAACGAGGAAAAGGTGTCTTTGTTCACCGCACCGACGGACCCAGCACGGCTTGCAGAATGGGAGAGCAAAACCAAGAGGGCAGGCAGGAGACTGACGCCGAAGGCTGTCGTGTTTGAAAGACATTTTGAGAGTGGCTACATCGAACGATATTTTCAGACTACGGTGAACGGGGTCGTCAACGAAATCGCCCGAGACAAGCCACGTCTGAAGCCCTATGCTGTCCCTACGGTCTTCGAAGATTATCCGACACATCTTGTACCTAAAAAGGCGGTGAAACGAAAGGTGAGAAACATTTGCGACCAAGGACCGGCACCTAAACAACAGAAGCCAAATGTCGAGCTGGCGGTCCCTGAGTAACCACAAGGGTGTGCTTGCAGACCACGGGATGGTTGTGCTGTTTCAACCCTACACCGGTAAGTTGTTTTAAAAAGAGACTACTGTCAAACACATGGCATAAGTAACATGGTAATCTTGCACCATCATTGTTCTTGTGGCGGATCTTTGGCATACATGGTGTGCAAATTATTAATTTCACTCACTTAGCATTGTCGGCCTGTGTGTAGGCATAATGGGCATCTGGAAAGCAATGTTTTAGCTACTTGAAATTTTCATGTAGTCATCTAAGAAGCTCTCTTCATCTATTGTGTAATTAGAAGCTGTAATTAAAAGCTCTTAAAATGTGTATAAATTATAGGTGGAAACAAATTCATAACAGAGAATTGCGTATATTCAGATTTCTTGCCAATATATTCAAAAGCTTAAAGTTAGAGGTCCTGCACTCCTGCTACCGTGATTAAGATTTCTAAAATGTGCTGCTCTATTAAACTCAATTAAAATTCTGTAAGTGAAGCCTACATTGTGTCTTTCTCACGCTGGCTTTCAAAAGTCTTGTTCTCGCATCATTTCATACTTGACTAATGCACAAAATATGTTTTCATAGGTTCTGCTATTCACCTGAGGAGCAGCACGAAAAAAAAAGCTTTGAAGCCTGGTAATCCAGATAAAAAGTTCCTGGAAGTTCCTGGGCAGACAAAAGGCTGAATCCGAACGCTGTCGAGTGAGAAAAGCATTCTGAGAGTGACTCCATCGAAATACTTTTCGGATTAGGGTGAACGGTGTCGGGAATGAAATCGCCGTTTAGGCAAAATTTCAAATATTATTTATCTAAAAAATTGAAAAAACCCTTTCGAATTTCATTCACACAGTTTTTCTCCCATGTCAACGTCGGACTCCCTTTCCAACAACGTTTTGAGTATCATATGCGGTGAGTGTCAGACTATTCATTGGCATGTTATCATTCTTTGTTTTCACTCGAATCCTAATGGCATGCAGGCTAAGAGGTAAAGGTTTTAGGGTCTTCTGTGATAATTCTTGCTCTCAAGAACAAAGCACATTTTAAAAAATAACTCTGGTGGTTATACTGTATATGGGTTTTAAAATAAATTTCTTTGCGTACTGCAACCACTTTGAGCATCTATCTATCTATCTATCTATCTATCTATCTATCTATCTATCTATCTATCCATCTATCTATCTATCTATCTATCGAATCGCCTACGTCCGGGTGCCCTCACGATCACCCCCTTAACTTAGGGTCTTCGAAATACTTTGCAAGAAGAGCCGAATGTTCGTGAAACGCCAATGCTGGTTCCAGTGTTCACTATCCAAATTCTTGCATATATTTAGCGCCACTTCATAATGTTTCACCTAATATAAAATTACAACAGAGTCACCTTGCGTAGCATTGATTCCCAAGTTACGTGGGATCTGCGTCTCTATTTTTTTTTTTTTGCGGGCAAGTAGCAGATGGCGAAATGTATGCCACGAAATGATCTTCATTTTGGTATTGCAAAACGCCAGTACTGTGAAAGCATTAGAGTAGTTCTTATACAATAAAGCATTATGTAAATAAAAAAAAAACACTCCGAAAATGCAGCAAAATAATAGTTGGCCTCGCGCGGCTCGGCCTCCTGCACGCTTCGCGGCGCTTGCGGAGCGCAATTGAACGCAAATGCACCCACTCGTACAGCAGCGCACCATGCGGGCGCTGCCGGCAGTCATCAGCTGCGGGGCCATCTCCTAGCCCGCGCTCAGCACACTAGCCAGTATATTTCTAGACACTGTACCGGTATTGCTGCGCGCCGGGCGCACAGCGCGGGAAAGGGTCGACATCATCTTACATGTCACTGCGTGCGCTGGCAATAAACCCTCCCAAGCGTGTGCGTGTGGTGCACGTGGCTTCTCGATCGGTAGAGTTTATTAGTCGGTGTTTAGTTTGAAATGTGCCTGCGCTCTCTGCTCCACCAGTGTGTTCTGTCAGTGCTGATTATTGCGAACGTGCTCCATCCTGAAGACTGTACCTAAGGATTCATATTGTGGAGCACTCGAAGTGAAATAGTGAGTACCGCTCTCACGTTGTTCCGTTCAGCGCTTTGTTAACTGCATGAGCAAGAGAATAACGCCTTCAAACAATTCTATTTTCAACTAGTTGATGACAAATCAGCATATGTTTACTTAGCGAGAATATTTGTCCGAACTGTTTCACGGAGATGATGGCGAAGTGTGAGTGTGGGCAAGTTTTTTTGTTTTTTTGTTTAGATTGTTTGGAGTACAAAGCAGAATGAGCGTGCGCCGCTGAGGTTCAGCGAAGAAATTGAGCAGATTTTGGCGGTGCCCTTTGTTGGCAGCCGTTTTTAACGGGGCCCACTCGTGCTGCACATCAATTTTAGTTTACTAATTAATACATGTGTGGGGACGGCGCCTGTCAGCTCTAAGCATCAACCGTATGTAAGACTTATATGCTTGGGCATGACGGTAGTTCATTTACTTTCTTTTTTTTTACTTATTGACAATAAGACCGAGAACGGAAAACAAGGGCGTGGTGTCCATGTCGTTCTTTTCGGTTCTTTTTCGTTTTGTGCGGTAACACTACCGTGATAACTCGGGTTGATGCATCGGGTGACAACACAGCGTATTGTCTCGCGTTAGGTGTGCCTCGCGAAGTTTGCCTACTTGCTAATACATTCAATTTCGTTATTCGTCTTCACTGGTATTTTTGTTCACCCGCAACGTAGCGTGACACTGCCGACAGCCGTAACTATGTAGCTGATCGAGAACTGAAGCTTGACTTTTGTTTGAACAGACCTTTAGTCTGTGTGTGTGGTCGAATTGCCTACTTGAACAGCGCAAACGCTTGTTTGAACATAACTGCTAACGTTTGAGCACATTCTATTCAGATTGTTTTCATCATGTGTAACTTTCAGAATATTCTTGTTATTCAGAGTTTTACTGCCATCGCCTTTGGCTAAGTACTTCAGATATTAAAAGTATTTTCGCGGCAAGGTTCCTTTTGGCGTTGCGTAAATCAGTTGCCAGACTTTGGGGTGGTTGTGGCCAGACTGCCGCTAAATTTGGCTGAAAATGTTTCTTTTGTAGTTAAGGCTTTTTCGTAAGAATTTGGTGCCATCCGTAGTGCATTTCGCGAGTGCATGAGCGATGCAAGCCGTTTTAATTAACGGAATGAACCGAGCCTAGCAGAAGTCGAGCGTGACGCTGCCGTGCAATTAGGGGGCCAATTTAATTAATGAAACGAACCGCGCCTAGCAGAAGTCGAATTTGTTTTAATTGATGGAATAAACCGAGCGTTACAGAATTCGTTTTATTTACGGAATAAACCGCGCGCTACAGAAGTCGAGCGCGGCGCTGCCGTCGACTTCTGCTAGGTGCGGTTCATTTCGTTAAATAAATTGGCCTCTTAATTGCGCAGCAGCGCCGCGCTCGACATCTGGTAGACACGGTTCATTCCGTTAGCTAAATTGGCCTCCTAATTTAATTAAAACGAATTCTGTAATGCGCGATTCATTCCGGTAATTAAATTGGCCTCTTAATTGCGCAGCAGCGCCGCGCTCGACTTCTGCTAGGCGCGGTTCATTCCGTTAATTAAAACGGCCAGCGTCGCTCGAACGCGAAATGCACCGCGGATGGCACCAAATTCTCACGGAGAAGCCACAACTACAGGACAAAAAAATTTGCAGTGAATTTTAGCGGCAGTCTGGCAACACTGACCCTCCCAGTCTGGCAACCACTTATGCAACGCCAAAAAGAACCTTGCCCTTTTCGCTATGTAAATCGTATTATTAGTTTTTGTTGCACAAAAACACTTTATTGTTATACATTCTGCACGGTATCTAAGCATGTGTTGCAGCCAAAATGTAAGACTGGGCAGCATATCTATCTGGGAACACAACACGCACAGCCATTGAACAGCCTACGCTGCATCGGGAAGGAGTTATGGTTTTTCACCCTGACAGCTTGATTGAAACAAATGGCCCTATTTTAGAAGTATGCAATGGTCTATAAGTGAAGGTAACAGGGTCACCTTATTCGACATTTCCCAGCCAATTTTGCGGCTATGGCAAATGTGTTTGAAAAAAAAATTGTGCTGAATTAATACTCTGAAAACAGTGAACTGCTTGAATGTTGGAGAGAAATAAATTTTTTGGTCACGTGGTTGCCTTTCAAACTTTGCAGACTGTTGTTTGTGAAAAAAAAATATTTTACAAGTTCCTCACCTTTTTTATACCACGTTTGGTACACGTTAAGTAAAGGGGCTTATGTAAGGTGTTTGAAACTCAGTCATAATAATACAAATTTTCGGCCACATACGTCTGCAAATATTAGCCAAAGTGTGTTATGTTTGCATTTTCTCATTGCCATGCTGCACGTTGTATGAATATCTGAGCTGTGACTACTTACTTCACAGAAAAGATATTTTGATGAAAAACTATTTTTAGACATCTTAAGCTGTTGACCTCTACGAGAAAAGATCACTAATTTCACAGAATTGTCATTTTTGTCCGTATTGAGACGCAATTTGCACCATGTGGTGGTTCAATTAAAAATCACCTTTTACCGAAATTGAAAGAAAATAAACAGTTCTTTGTATGGTGTAAGTTTCATCATTACAATTACTATTTCAAGGAACAAAATATTTTTTTAATTTTCCCATCAACGGCAATAGGGAACTTCGAGGCGTCGGCTGCCAGATGACCAAATGGCGAATGGGGAACTTGGAACTTCAAAAGTCATTAAGGGCCAAAGCTCTTGAGGCCGTGGGTCGTTCTTCCTCTGTAGTCGTACTAGTATTATTTAGCCACTTGATGAGTTGCACAATAGGTAGCGTTAGTGGTTTTCACAGCATATACACGGACAAAATGATGATTCGTGGGACGAATCGTTCGTCCGTACATTTGTGCTTTCGTCCGTTCGTCTGTGCATCCATCCGTCTGGGCTTCCGTGTGTCGGTCTGTCTTTGAGTCTGTCCGTCTTTCTGTTCGTTTATACTGGCGTCAGACTGTCTGTCCATCCGTTTGTGCGTCCGGATGGACGAACGCTACGCCCCACTCATCATCATTCACTCCGTGGATATGCTGTGATCTTTTTCTCAAAACATAAATTGCTATGACAAAATTTGGCACATGAAAAGAACTGTTTATTCGCTTCGATTTAGGTACAAAGTCTATTTTAATTCAACCACCACATGGTGCAAGAGGCGTCTCATAATAGACAAAACAGTTATTTTGTGAAATTTGCGATTTTTTCTCGTAAAGTTTGACAGCTTGAGAGGTCTATAATATTTTTTCCTCCAAATATATCTTATGTGGATTAAGTATTCACTCCTAAGGTATCCATTCAAAGTGCAGTATTGATATAGAAAAATGCAGATGTAACACATTTCGGCGAAATTATTTGAGGCGTATGTGGTCAAAAATGGTAATATTACTGAGCTTCAAACACTTTACGCAAGCCCTTCACTTAACTTGTAGACCAAAGTTGGCACGGAAGAAGAGATAGATACTTATGAAAGAATTTTTTTCACAAACATCCAGAAGAGATTCTGAGAAGTTCAGGAGGCAGCCACGTCATGAACAAATTATTTGTCTGCGAAATGTTCTAGCAGTTACCCTTTTTAATGCAGTAAAATCAGCGCGATTTTTTAATACATTTGCGGTGGTCACCAAAATGGCTGGGACGTCTGATGTGGAATGACCCAATAGCCAATTCTTCCTTTATATAATCGTGTCAATGTGAGCCAGTTCAAGAACACTAGTATCATTTGCATTTTGATAAGTAACTGTACATTACTTATTTTACAAGTTACCTGCACTGAATACCTTTTCAATGCGCATACCTTCATGTGTGTTAAGTGGCATTGTGCTTTTGTGCAATACAGATAAATAATGTATGTGTTGTTGCGCGTCGTACTGTAATCCTTTTAATAAACTAATCGAATGAGTACCATGGTAGATCTGCAGAAATGCACATGACGCTGTGTTGATGCATACTTAAGCATAGAACTTGACATTCACTTAGATTGGTCGTTGCATGCAGCTAATGAAACATTATCAACTTGGAGCAGCACCTTTTTATTTGCCTGCGCGAGCAAGCTGAAAGGGTAAATTAAAGTTCATATACGGCACGAAAGGTAGAATGATTCTGCCACAGCGCGCTTTTTATGGCGTTTATTGCTCAGCATACCTTTTCTAGCATTTTTCACTGCAGTGGAGCCCGATGCCACTGAATATGCTTGCTATGCACTCAATTTATACTTACACATAAGAAAGCAGTTAGTTATGCATGGTGCACACTGTATGTTGCACTCTTTGTGAAATCTCAGTCATTCTTCCTTGTGTACTTATTTTAGGTTTCCGGGATTGAATTTGCTGTACAGAAAGAACAGCTTCGCCCCACTTCTCTCGAAGGCACCAGTCATCTTTGCAGCTGAAGATGATTGTGCAAGCAGTAGTGACGAGTGCTTTTGCAGTTAGAAGTGTACGAACACTGACATTACATTATTACAACCTCAAATACACTATCTTGTCCAATTTTCTCTTTTTTAATTGTCGAAATTTATACTGCGAGATGTAATATGTTGTAAATGTAACTCTAAAAACTGGCTTACTCTTTCTACGTGTTTTTTTCTTCTATTGTATTGGTGTCAATGAAACGTCATACGTCTCAGTCGTTTGCCCGACTAGCGCAAATATTTTTGAAAGTTGTGGAGATTTATTGTATTCAAAACAATGAATTTTTAGTATAGCAAGAAATTTGGTCACGTGACATATTTCAAAATTTTGCAGAATGCCATCAGAGTCCTGTTTGTCAGAGTTGCAGTTTTTCTGTAATAAAGGCAGATGTTAACATATGGGCTTAATTGTTTTTTGCTTCGGCGTTATGTTCGGTTGCACCTTACGCTACAGGTTCCTGCTTGCACTACTGTGGTGTGGTGCGCGCGCGCGCGCGCGCGCGCGTGTGTGTGTGTGTGTGTGTGTGTGTGTGTGTGTGTGTGTGTGTGTGTGTGTGTGTGTGTGTGTGTGTGTGTGTGTGTGTGTGTGTGTGTGTGTGTACACATATATACACTGGTCTCATGCAGCTCATTCAAGACCATGGAACCTTATTTTGTCAGCCGCAGAAATGGTTTATATATGCTTCTCCCTGAGAACAATTGAGGCTTGGACCAGTTGGTGATGCATATTTGATAGAATGAAGTGCTATGAATGGCTCTCCTCAACACACAAGTCTAAACGTCACCTCCTGTGTCTCTGCTTTTGTTGCCCGGTAATTGCGCATCATTTGATCAAGTATGCTCATCCATATAACTGCCAGCGTTTCAAAGTGTTTTCAGTGTACACCCCACTCGCATGGGTGTAGCTTCATCCAACACCCATTGTTTAGGGGTGCTCATAAACACCTATTAAAGTAGGGTGTAACGTTTCTTTACACCCTACGGCTCAGGGTGTTTTTATACACTTTATTGTTTCGGGGTGTTCTTAGACACCCTAAGAGGGTGTTGCCCATGGGACAAAACAAATACACCCTTATGGGAGTAAACATTTTAGAGTGTACCGCCCCTGTGGCTGGTATTCACGCTTCTCGGCCCATGCACGCTGTGCAGCCACTCCTGGCACCGACCCGGACGTGGACGCAGTGCTTAACGAGCTGGAAGAGTACAAGGTCGTCGTTCGCAACTGCCTTGGGTCTCACACGCTCTTGATGGGCGCCACAATCAAGGCGGTGGACCCGAGATACGAACCCGGCTCGCCAAAAGGGTACGTCGTGTTCCGGACCCAGCGAATGTTTCCTACCGACAGGCAGTGGTTCAACTTTAGAAGGTAAGTTCTTAAGAAGGTAATTACATTAACAAAGTTTCATACATTATGTTTCATACATCATGATCATCAGCCTGACTACGTCCACTGCAGGACAAAGGCCTCTTCCATGTTCCGCCAGTCCTGTGCTTGCTGCTGCCAATTTATACCCGCAAACTTCTTAATCTCATCTGCCCACCTAACCTTCTGTCTCCCCCAACCCGCTTCCCTTCTCTGAGAATCCAGTTAGTTGCCCTTAATTACCAGCGGTTGTCCTGTCTACGCGCTACATGCCCGGCCCATGTCCATTTCCTCTTCTTTATTTCAACTATGACATCCTTAACCCCCGTTTGTCCCCTAATCCACTCTGCTCTCTTCTTGTCTATTAAGGTTACACCTACCATTTTTCTGTCCATTGCTCGCTACGTCGTCCTCAATTTAAGCTGAACCATCTTTGTAAGTCTCAAGATTTCTGCTCCGTAGTTAAGTACCGGCAAGATAGAGCTGTCATATACCTTCCTCTTTAGGGATAGTGGCAATCTACCCGTCATAATTTGAGAGTGCTTGCCGAATGTTCTCCACCCCATTCCTATTCTTCTAGTTACTTCAATAGCGTGGTTCGGCTCTGCGGTTATTACCTGCCCTAGGTAGATATAGTCTTTTACAACTTCAAGTGCACTATTAACTATCTCGAAGCGCTGCTCCTTTCCGAGGTTATAGTAGATTACTTTTGTTTTCTGCAGATTAATTTTAAGACCCACCTTTCTGCTCTCCTTGTCTAACTCCGTAATCATGAGTTGCGATTCGTCCCCTGAGTTACTCAGCAATGCAATGTCATCGGCGAAGCGAAGGTTACTAAGGTATTCTCCTTAACTCTTATCCCTAACTGTTCCCATTCTAGGCTTCTGAAAACCTCCTATAAGCACGCGGTAAATAGCATTGGGGAAATTGTGTCCCCCTGCCTTACACCCTTCTTTATTTGTATTCTGTTGCTTTCTTTATGAAGCACTATGGTAGCAGTTGATCCCCTGTAGATTTCTTCCAGAATGCTATATACTTCATCTACGCCCTGATTCGGCAGTGTCTGCATGACGGCTGATATTTCTACTGAATCGAACGTCTTCTAGTAATCTTCGAAGGCTATGTATAGTGGTTGGTTATACTCTGAGCATTTCTCTATTACCTGATTGATAGTATGAATGTGGTCAATTGTTGAGTAGCCTGTTCGAAATCCTGCTTGTTCCCTTGATTGATTGAATTCTAATGTTTTCTTTACTCTGTTAGCAATTACCTTTGTAAATAGCTTGCATACTACAGAGAGCAAGCTGATCGGCCTGTAATTCTTCAAGTTTTTGTCATCTCCTTTCTTATGTATTAAGATGATGTTAGCGTTCTTCCAAGACTCTGGTACTCTTCCCGTCAGGAGACATCTCGTAAACAGGGTGGCTATTTTTTCTAACACAATCTCTCCTTCATCTTTCAGCAGATCTGATGTTACCTGATCCTCACCAGCAGCTTTGCCTCTGCATGCTCTCCATAGCCTTTCTGACTTCTACTACCATTACTGGAGGGGTGTCATCTGGGTTACTGCTAGTTCTTATGGTATTAAGGTCGTGGTTGTCTCGGCTACTGTACAGATCTCTGTAAAACTCCTCTGGTATTTTAACTATCTTATCCATATTGGTAGTTATTTTGCCTTCTTTGTCCCTTAGTGCATACATCAAACTTTTGCCTATCCCAAGTTTCCTCTTCACTGCTTTGACGCTTCCTCCGTTTTCCAAACCGTGTTCAATTCTCTCCATGTTATACCTTCTTACATCGCATACCTTACGTCTAATAATCAACTTCGAAAGCTCTGCCAGGTCTATTTTGTCTGTTGTACTTGACACTTTCATAATTTGATGCTTCTTAATTAGGTTCTTCGTTTCCTAGGAAAGCTTGCCAGTGTCCTGTCTAACTACCCTGCCTCCAACTTCCACTGCACACTCCGTATTAATACTCATCAGGTTATCGTTCATTGTATCTACGCTAAGGTTGGTTTCCTCACTAAGAGCCGAGTACCTGTTCTGCAGCGACACTCTGAATTCCTGTACTTTCCCTCTCAGTGCTAGCTCATTGATTGGCTTCTTGCGTATCAGTTTCTGTCGTTCCTTCTTTCAAGTTTAGGGGAATTCGAGATCGCACCATTCTATGGTCACTGCAACGTACCTTGCCAACCACTTCCACATCCTGCACGATCCCTGGGAGTGCACTCATTATAAAGTCTATTTCGTTCTTATTTTCGCCACTAGGACTCCTCGGTGTCCACTTGTGGTTTCCTCGTTTTCGTAGAAGGTATTCAAAATCCGTAAATTATTGCGTTCTGCGAATTATACTAGTAGCTCTCCTCTGGCCTTTCTAGCACCGATGCCATAATCTCCTACTGCCTGGTCTCCAGCCTGCTTCTTCCCTACTTTTGCATTAAAGTCGCCCATCGCGTCTCTCATAATCAAATAGTGGTTTTGGGACGTTAAACCCCACAAATCAAAGTCGCCCATCACTATAGTATACTGTGTTTTTACCTTACTCATTGCCGATTCCATGTCTTCATAGAAGCTTTCAACTGAACCGTCATCATGGCTGGATGTAGGTGCGTAAGCCTGTACAACCTTCACCTTGTATCTTTTATTCAGTTTAATTACAATACCTACCACCCTTTCATTAATGCTATAGTATTCCTCTATGTTGCCAGCTATGTTTCTGTGAATTAGGAACCCCACTGCCAGTTCTTTTCTGTGTTCCAAGCCCCGATAGCAAAGGACGTGCCTATTCTTTAGCACCGTATAGGCTTCATCTGTCGTCCTAACCTCACTGAGCCCTAATATATCCCATTTAACACCCTCTAGCTCCTTGAATAGTACAGCTGAATTTCCCTCACTACATAAGGTTCTAGCGTTGAACGTTGACAATTTCAGGTTTCTATGGCGGCCTGTCCGGATCCAGAGATTCTTAGCACCCTCTGCTGCGTTGCAGATCTGACCGCCGCCGTGGTCAGTTGCTTCGCAGCTGCTTGGGACTGAGGGCCGTGCGTTATTTGACGTATGCATGTGGGAGGTAGTGGAAAGATACAGCACCAGGGTGGCCAATCCTTCTCTGGTGAGGGAGTGCGTTCCCGGCGGTGGTTACCGGTGAGGCGGCACCCCAGGCCTCTTAATGCAGTTCCATCAACACGCGTATTTTTTATTTAATTTTTATGTTTCATTTTTTTATTATGTTTCTCACACAATGATTTCGAAAAGCGTGAGGTCCGCTGTGGAGGTGTATAGTGGTTACGTAGCCCTACTCCAGACCTGAAGGCTGGTGGTTCGATTCCACCCGTGGCAGGGACGATTAGATGGAGCCGAAATGCTACTGGTCCGTCTCCGGTGTGATGTTAGTTCACGTGAAAGAACACCAGATTATTAAACTTTGCTGGAGCCCTCCAACACTGATTTAAGCTCTAGCGTCCCTCAAAATATTTCTTCTTATGTTTCCTATGGGACGAAGAAGTGTGTTTTGAATAGGAGCTACTGCTGCTAACTCCGGCGTATTTCAGTTGTAATTTAAGTCTGTTGATCAGTTTTCGCTGCTCCCTTGGAGGGGATGGATGTAGACCACCCCGGGCGCCTGCCGGCACCAGCGGCGTCAGCGGCGGCCGCCTCCAGTAAGCGGATGGGACAAGCGAGTGACAGCGACAGTGAAGATACTCATGCTTACTATCTCAGCAGTGAGGACTTTTCAGATGACGGTTTCCAATCTGTGCTGAGCCGCAAAGCGAAGAGGAGGAACATGAGGACATCCTCATCCTCAACTATTCAAACTGTATGTAAAGCGCCAAAATCGAACACTTATACCATCATGTTTCTGCCTGCACTTCCTACCGTCAGCATGAAACGCCTTAACAGACAGTCTGTGTCGAGGTCTCTGGAAACGCTCGTGCCAAATGAGATCACGGACATAAGAGTGAACGCCAGAAAGAATATACTGGCTGTGGACGTTTTGCACGCAAGTGCGTTGGGCGTTCTGCGCAGTGTAACTGACTTGGACGGCAACCAGGTGCGCTCTCATGTTCCCTTGGAATGTGATGTAGTGACCGGCGTGATCTACGACAGAGATGTGGCTATTTCTAATAATGACTTACAATTTCTTGTCAAGTCAACAACTGATACTCCAATTGTTGATATCACTCGGCTAGTCAAGTCTCGCTGTGTGAAGATTGCGTTTAAGAGCACATCACTCCCCTTTCATGTGAAGGTGGGGTACTTCAGACATGCTGTGCGGCCTTTTATTCCAAAGCCTCTCCAGTGCCGTAAATGCATGAAACTTGGACATGTGAGCAGCGTCTGCGAGAATTCGGTGGTATGCCACCGCTGCGCCGAGCCCCATGACGCGGATAAGTGCGTCGCAACTGTCAAGAAATGCTCTAATTGCAATGAATTCCATGAACCCATATCGAAGGACTGCCCGCGGATTCAGAAGGAAATGGCTATCTTGAAGGAGATGGTGCGCGATCACTCATCTCATCGAGAAGCCGCAGCTAAAGTCAGAAGGCGTCGTTCACGTCGACGTCGGTCTTCAAGGACGCCCGCTACCTCCTCGACACGTTTGCCAGATCCCTCATCAGTACCACCTTTTTTGCCTCCCAGACCACATGCCGTGGGAAAGGCTGTAAAGGAAAAAGCCAGTGAGCATACCTTAACTGCGACAGAGTGGCCTGCACTTCAAAGGGAAGCAGCATCAAGCGAACCGAAGGAGTTTCATGACGGCCAGTCCGCGATCCTGGTTCGAGATCTTTCCAACCAAGGCAGGCAAGTGACTGCAATCGTGCAATTAATTGCCACGATTCGCACGCTACTGAGCAGCATACAATCTCCGTCTGCTGAGAGTGCACTGCAAATACTAGATGCACTGAATGCAGTTCTTCCTAACGTCGTATAAGCACAATGGCTCAACAAAATCTCATCTTCCGCACTGAAGTTGAAAGTGCGTCGATTTTTCAGTGGAATGCCAGAGGCATGAATTCCCGTATCTCGGACTTTCGCCAATTTGTTCGGGCCAATCAATTCCCTACACTTGTCATATGTAAACCAAACGTATCAACGCCTTATAGATTGTCCGGTTATGAAGCTTTTTGTTCAGCCGCTTGCGAAAAACGAAGCAAAGTAATTGTTTACATTCGCACAGACTTGACTTATCTTTCGCACCCAAGAAGTTCAAATGACAACAATCAGTGCGTGTGTCTTCGTGTAAAGAAGAATGCAGTTTCGTTCACGCCTATTGGTGGATATATATCTCCGTCATCGCGATTTGACTGCGACAGATTAAAAGACATCCTAATGAGAACCGATGGGCCTTGGATCATCACCGGTGACTTCAACGCCCATCACATGCTTTGGGGAGCACTAGGATGAATGCCAGGGGCCGGAACATTGTTACATTCGCTTCCGATTACGACCTTTCTACAATTAACGATGGTACCCCCACATATCTGCGGGGTCTCACGTATGGCAGTTGCCTTGACCTGACATTGGTGTCACGGTGCTTCTCTCACAAAGTTAAATGGTTTTGCGATATTGAGACTCATGGGAGTGATCACATACCCACCTACGTGACGATCGATGGTATCATAAAAAATTTCTCTTCCGGTGTTGTAATTGGCACTGACTGTTCGATGTTTACATCGCGTGTTGAGGACGCTTGCCAAGAAGGCCTCGCCTGCAGCCTGGAAAATACCATAGCGGAAGCTATGCAAGCGTCCAAATGTAAATTACCATTTTTGTCTAAAGTAACACAGTTTGACATCGAACTGAAAAGATTTTGAGCTATACGAAGGCGTGCTGAACGACGATACAGACGCACAAGATCAACTTACGATCTGAGGGAAGAAAGGCGGCTCCAGAAAAAGATTCTACGACGCATTTACAAGCTGGAGAGCGAACGCTGGAAAGCATTCTGCGAATCTCTAGACCCTCATAAACCGCGGTCCTATATCTGAAGAACAGTTCGTGGTGTTCGCTCCTCTCCGCAACAACGGCACCCTTTTAAAGCTTTGGCACTTCATCTTGGAAAAACAGAGCTCGAGGTGGCTGAAGAATTTTGCAGGAGAGTTGCCGGGAATATTATGAACGAGAGCATCGACGCCGTGATCGTTCCTGAGACGCGATTACCAGAAATGCACATTCCATTCACCATGAAAGAACTGGAAGGTGCGTTAGTCGCTTCTAAGCGCACGTCGTCGCCAGGTCCTGATGGTATTACTTATAGTGCGTTGGGACATCTTGGACAAAAAGCCAGAAAAGAACTTTCAACATGCTTCAACAACTCCTGGCTCAGCGGCAGTGTTCCTCGAGAATGGAAAATAAGTCGATTATTACCACTTTTGAAATCGGGAAAATCACCATTGGACTTGACAGCGTATCGCCCTATTGCGCTCGCAAGCTGCCTCGGAAAAGTGATGGAAAGAATGGTTCTATTTCGTCTCGAGTGGTACTTGGAACGATACATCAAATACCCTTCTTGAATGGCAGGCTTTCGTCAGGGCCGCTCCTCCATCGACTGTGTCCTTGACTTATCGACATTTGTGCAACAAGAAAAAAGTCGCAAGCGCATACCAGTAGCACTCTTTCTTGACGTGAAGGGTGCATATGGTAATGTAGCTCACGTTGCCATCCTCACTTCTCTCGCAGCAATGGACATTGGTGGACGAATGTTTCAATGGATAAAAGATTATATAACTGGCAGAGGTTTCTTTGTGCAAACATATGAGGGTACAACTGCTGAACATTACACCTACTGCGGAGTACCTCAGGGAGGTGTTTTAAGCCCCACATTGTTCAATGTTGCCTTCATTCGTCTGTTGAAGGTTCTGCCAAAGTCGGTGTGCCTATCCATATACGCCGATGATATTTGCCTCTGGAGTGCTGCATTTACTCGCCCTCAGGTGCTTGCATGAATACAGCGGGCAGCAACCCTCACAACAGCCTACCTTCAGAAACAAGGCCTAACTATAACAACTGTGAAGTGCGCGTTGATGGCGTTTACACGCAAACCAATGACGCCATACCCTGTTTACATCAATAGGTAGAGTGTCAAATATCCACGGACGCATCGTTTCCTGGGCATAATAATCGACAGAAGTCTTTTGTGGAGTCCACATTGTGCGTACTTGAAGAAGAGACTGCTATCTATTGTGCATATAATGAAATTCGTCTGCGGGAAAGCATGGGGAACTTCTGTGGCCTCCATGCTACAGCTGTACAGTGTCCTATTTCTGGGTCTATTGCGCTACAGCTTGCCGGTACTGACTAACACTTGCAAATCCAATACTCATTCATTGGAGAGTTTGCAGGGTCAGGCACTGCGTATCTGCCTTGGACTGCCCCGATGCGCTTCTACTTATGCCACAATCATGCTTGCCAAAGACCATCTGGTCAGGACATATAGAGTTGTGGATTGCCTCAGAGCGCACATTCGACATGCTAGCCGTGTCCCCGACCACCACTTCGCCCTTCTACCCTCCGGAAGACCACGCGCTACGTTTTCAGACGTCTTAGCCAAGCACATAAACAGCAATCCATCAGGATATACGCCAGCTGCGAAAATGGCATGTCCTTTATGGTGCCTCGACCAGCCGCAAGTACGTCTAGAAATTGCGGGAATCAAAAAGAAAATCAATCAATCCAGAGTAGCATTAAAGCAAGCAACACTGCTATTATTACATGAGTTGTACTTAGACCGAACGCAGATATACACTGATGGGTCCGTCTCGTCCAGCAGCTCATCAGGTGCCGCTGTAATTCCGGCTGCAGCAATGACAATCAAGTTTAAGTTGTCGCATATGACCACATCTACGGCATCATAGCTTGCTGCTATATGGGCTGCTTTACATTATCTCGTTCACGAACGTCCAAGAAAATGGGTTCTATTCTGTAATTCGAAGGTGGCGCTTCAGAGTTTGCAGTCTGCCATGCGTAGGAGGAGTCATGACCAATTGGCACAAGAAATAAGACATTGCCATCATGAAGCTCTAGCACAAGGGCATGATATTATATATCAATGGCTGCCTGGACATATCGGTATTACCGGAAATCAATTAGCCGATGATGCAGCCCGCTCAGCCCATGAAGGAACCCGTGTAGTCCCGATTCCTCTATCAAGGAATGATGCAGCAAGACAACTTTACCTGCTGACTCGAGATCTCACACGCACGTTCTGGTCGTCTACCAGCTTCCAAAGGTGTCAATTTTATAAAATAGATGCTTCGCTCAAGCTAAAGCTACCATCACAACTTTCCCGCTCCGTTACGACACTGTTACACCGCCTTTGGTTGGGTGTTGCACTTACAAAGGTGTACTCCTTTCGCAGGTGTATCTTGCCGGTACTTAGCTACGGAGCAGAAACCTGGAGACTTACAAAGAGGGTTCAGCTTAAATTGAGGACGACGCAGCGAGCAATGGAAAAAAAACTGGTAGGTTTAACCTTAAGAGACAAGAAGAGAGCAGAGTGAATTAGGGGACAAACGGGGGTTAAGGATATCATAGTTGAAATCAAGAAGAGGAAATGGACATGGGCCGGGCATGTAGCGCGTAGACAGGATAACCGCTGGTCATTAGGGTAACTAACTGGATTCCCACAGAGGGAAAGCGGGTTAGGGCGAGACAGAAGGTTAGGTGGGCAGACGACATTAAGACGTTTGCGGGTATAAATTTGCAGCAGCAAGCACAGGACCGGGTTAACTGGCGGAACATGGGAGAGGCCTTTGTCCTGCAGTGGACGCAGTCAGGCTGATGATGTTGACTCTTTTCGCATTGGTATGGCAGACACTCCTACACGCGAGTACTGCGGAGCTTAAGAGACCATCGAACACGTCCTGTGCAGCTGCGCTTCCTACGTCACACAGCGATGCCAGCTCCGGATGGTTTTGAATCAACTTGACCCCGGACCATTTTGTGTGCAGAAGATACTAGGACCTTGGGAATCTGCCCTGAGTTGCGCAGAAAGCAACTAAAGCACTGCTATTTTACCTAAATTCAACAAACCTGAGCGACCGCCTGTAGACAGTGTGTGCTCCCCGAGTGTGCTCGTGATCGTGTGTACCTTCTCATCTCTCTGCAACCTCTTCTCTCCCCTTTATCCCTTCCCCAGTGCAGGGTAGCAAACCGGATGTGCGTCTGGTTAACCTCCCTGCCTTTCCTTGCATCTTTATCTCTCTCTCTGTAGGTTTCCTATGGCGTTTAAACAATGTCCAAATTGCCTTATACCCGTGTCACACGACTGTTTAGAATGTCATCGAAGCGATGGTCACATGTCAAGCACGAGCTGCCACACGGCCGCTTTCGTAGGTCGGCCATTCAATAGTCTATTCAACGGAGTACCCATGCACTGCGTTGAAACGTCGATGGCCACTGAGGGGCGGAATTAGAAACAGCGCCAAGCTCACGTGATCTCGCGCACACGATTAGAAATAATCATGTAACCAGTATGCTTTAAATGCAGTATATGTGAGTGTTGTTAACTATTCATTAGATAACGTTTGTCACTTGGGCTGTGTTCCGATTCTTAGACGGCACGTAGACAGACTGCTCAGACGGAGACTGCTTAGAAGACAGGAACGAGCCCATGCTGTCCGTGAATTGGAACACTTCTGGACGGCTTTTACGCAACGATGTGCCACTTCGCGTCGAAAAGAAAACGCCAAAGTAAACAAACGTAACACTTGTATTTTCTGGCTTATTTCATGGTAAAATCTAAAGAAAATAAACGTTACGCACATTGAGCGTCTGAAAAAGCATCTGCTTGTGTGCAGACGACCATTCCGGCGAGATTCGATCTATCTGAGCGATTCGCTGAGCTGCCATTTTGTTTAGACAGCAAAGTAGCCTGCATCGTATTTTTGTACGAAGCGCTTTTCTCGGAGCTGTCTATGTTGCCAGCTACATGAGAACTAGAATGAGACTTAGGATGGCCACCGTCCATTTAACTGTCTACGGTGAGCATTGTAACGCATCCTTGAAATGTGTGAACTGCGCATACTCTCGACAGCAGCCACGTGCTTGTCTTCGGTGTGCTGTTTGTCTCACTGTGTATCCCTCGCCACAGTTTCACTTAAAACTTAAAAGCTAAATGTGCAGCCATAACTACGTAGACACACTTTATTCAAATGTTTAAACAGCATGAACAGACATATCATAGTCTTGAAGTGGACGTATAATGTTCAACATTAGTTGACATATCTGATACGGAAAAACGCTCCCGTAGCGCCACATATATTTTAAGACAAACGTCAGGACTACTCAACGCGCGACAACTCCATCGAGTCGATTGAGTTGTGGCGTGTCGACAGCCATTGAATGGGCCGCCGCTCAGCCTCGGCAGTTCCGAATAAAGTGTCAAGATCGGCCCGATCACGTCGGCCACCTTCGCGTCGTCTCACGTGTCTCTGGTTGCAAGCACAACAACACTATGCCACTTTGTAGTAGAGTTACCGAAGAGTAATCAAAAACGCAAAAGCAAGAGCCCCGGATAACACAATCAGAAAGCAGTACGTTTTGATTACGTTGTCTTCTCGCGGTGAGGCACATACCACATTGTATATAACACCCCGGCCTGGGAATACGCCGGCCCAGTGCTGCCTGAGGTACGTAGTGCGTTTGCCAGTGTAGACTTGGTAATTTCAAAAAAACGCGAAAGCCAAATGGACAACAAACGGAGCAAAAGAAAACACTAGACAAGTGCTTGCAGCCGACTCGCATCTTGAAACCCCAAAGAATACTCTTTATAAATCGCTTACGTCTTGTGTGATATGCTCCAAAAATACCTGTCAAAATGATAGGGAGAACCTCCAAGAAATATCAGAATGACAAAATCGCAAGTCTCAGCTTCCCCGCAAACATGAAGCAATGAAGGAGAAGAAACAAAATGAAATGCTACTCAAGATTAAGCTAGCAATCGCATCATATTAGGCGTATCTCAAACAAAACGCGGGGCAAAGAAGCACAGCCGATGCAGCAAGCGAAGTTACATTTCTGTCGATTCAACAAAAACTGTGATAATGGCACAACACATACATATGACCCACTGTGAATTCAAGCGCACGCTACCTTGTGCGCCCACGCTAAGCTGGTCAATGTATATGGGTAATCAAGCGAGAGGCACACAGCCCCACTTCCAGCACCCTTCTATGCGGCTTCCGCGAGACGAAACTGATTGACCTATATGTGGAGTTTCGCGTCCCAAAACCACCATATGAGTGAGAGACGCCATAGGGGAAGACTCCGGAAATTTCGACCACCTGGGGTTCTTTAACGTGCACCCAAATCTGAGCACACGGGCTTACAGCATTTTTGCCTCCATCGGAAATTCAGCCGCCGCAGCTAGGATTCGATCCCGTGACCTGCGAGTCAGCAGCCGAGCACCTTAGCCACTAGACCACCGCGGCGTGGCAACCGCGAGACGGGGCGGCCAGCGTCTTTCATGTCTCTGTCGCGATCCTCGGAAGTGCTCGCACGTTATAGCTCATACATAGAACATAGGCCGCGCAGTCTGATCTTATCTACTTGGACTTCATACGGAACGTTACGAAGAGATAAAAAGGTACCTGGTGTGGGCAACTGTGGGCACAGGTTAGCCAGATGAGGACAGAGGACGTTAGAGGACAACGAGAGACTTTTATATACACGAAGACGGACAAATGGATACACACAACATAAACTCACACATATATACACACGTTCACGGTCCTACGCGAAAGGGAGTTAATGTTCTTGTTCGTCCACTCACATTCTACTCTTGGGGCGTGAACGTTGCGCTTGACCTTGAGCTCTCTGGTAGTCAGGAGGCGGTGTGCCTTGTGCTTGCGGAGTTCGTACCGAGGCGGGGCCCGCTCTAGAAGATAACCGCCAGGGGCATCCCAGTACGGTGGTCAACGCCTGGGCTTGCCTGTACACCACCGAGAACAGCGTACCGCCGACTGCCGCGAACAGACCTGGGACAGCGTCTCGCTCCAAGACCAGAACAGCAGCTGGCCGTGACGAACGTTGCTTCAGACCAATGTGGGGGTGAGGTTGGGCGACGCCCAGGCCAGGACGCACCCGAGGACTTCAACGCCGAGACGAGGCCCGGACACGGAGGGTCAGAGCGAGCAGCCGGGGCGTGGCCCGAACTTGTCCTTGCTCTCTGCTCTCTGGGGTTAGCCGAGCTGTCCCCGTGGCTCGGGAGCTTTTCACGAGGCACGCGCACGAGCACGCCCATAGGCGAGCTTCATCATTTCACCGCTATCACCATTATGGTAACTCCACGCACCTGGAATGCTAAATTGGTCCCGCACACCGATCACAAATAAATCGACCCCGAACACCGATCTTCTACGTCAGAGCACGACGCACACTCTCCGGGGCAATGTTTTTCACCCCATCTTCCCCCCAGTTCAAGAAAGTTGCATGCACTGTGGCAGCTGGTGTTGAACTAGTTCACAGAGCGTGCAGTATGACGATGCCGAAGGATGTAGAGGTGGTGTCAGATAGACACTTTGGTTGCTGACATTCATCCGGTTTAAAGTGCGTTGCCGGGTCGAAGTTCCGACGCACACGTTGGAGACGGAGTTGCACCAATGTTGTAGACTGGAATGTCCAACTGTCTTGCCGGCACCATAGGGCACTGTATTATACACTCAAAGATTTACCGGCATAAAAGCGCACTTTGACAGCGGTATTCTTTATCATCGCCCATCCACACCGACGGATGACAGTGAAAAAAATAAGTGATAATAAAAAAGGCAAAAATATGTGACAAGATTGTGCCACACCTAAAAGAATCTGTACACTTTTCAAGTGTAACTCGACTTCATGTGCCTTGAAATAACATTTCAGCTCTTTGGTTGCCATATTAAAAGCGTACAGCTGGTTTCACTTAGCTGACAATTATTCTCGGTGACTGTGATTGTTCGTGGACCCAGGAACTCAGACGCGCAGAGCCGTGACCGTGAACACAGAAAATACATTATCAAGTAAGACGGAGCACAACTGAAAGACATAGACAACTGACACAATATGCATAAACTGAACACATTCAATGATGAGATGATAATGTTTTGTCTTTGACGATGTATCAAGGGCGTCCACACACGGAATGCACGGCACCGCACGCTCGTGACCCGATGCCTAGGCCAACGACCACTCACTCATGCCGTTGCGGCGAACACAGGCCCCGGGCAGCACGATGAATTCGTCGAGTAAAGCTTGGAAGCATCGATGCCCAGTAAGTCGGGCAAACATTATGTCAGCGCGAAAAATTGGTTCCGCATGCAGTTCGAAGTCCATTGTCGTGTCGCAGTTCAGTTTAGAATCGGTCAACCAGGTTTGTATTCTTTCTCCTTTTCTTCCATGTACTAGCGCAGAACCAGAGCTCTTTCTTCCTATGTGCTTCTGTCTACCGCGGTGGCTTCCCGATGTTTACGTAGATAGAACAATGTTCGATCGAAACATCGGGGTCTGAGCGCCAGGCTACGTAGTCCAAAGCACGCCACATCTTTCGGTTGTCTCGAAGTTCATTTGCCTCCGCATGGTACGGAGTACCATGTTTTGGGCTCACAGCGTTCCTACCTCCACTACTACTCTTGGAGTTCCGGCCCCTCTTGCTCGAATTATGGTCATCTTCTGGCTCTGTTTTAGGGTTTTTCAATGCCACTCGCTTTTCGTTGGCCTCCGAAGCAATAGTCTCAGATGCGCCTGACGTGCTCTTTGTATGGCCGAGAGGTTTCAGCTGACCACTGCAGAGGCCATGCTGCTCTATACTTCCGTCACATTCAATGCCATCACATGTCAGCTTAACACATTCACTAGCAGACCGTTTACCCAGAGCTACATCACCACGTTCTCCAACACACACTTTTTTGGGGGTACCTGACAGATTTGTGTCAACATCATGAATAACTATGTCATCCTTGCGAGGATTGACTTGGTCCTCTTCATTTACCTCATTAAGCACTGCCTTATTTGCAATCTCTCGGATTACCAAGATAGCTGTGCTGATCTCAGACAACAGCTTCTCCCCTTCCTGTCGCAAACGCACACGCTCATTGTCATTTTTGCACATGTGCCGCAGTTCAAAATCAATTCTCTTATGTTCCTCTTCGAGGTCTTCTTGCAACATTCGCTCTAAGTCGGCGCAAGACCACCCGACCTCCTCTCCAATACAAAGCAGTCTTTGCACGTTAAGAGGCATCCTGTGTGCGACCAATTCTCGGCTGAAAAATGTTAAGTGCTGATCCTGGCAGACCCATGTCCGTTCCGATCGCGTGCAATTTTTCCGAATCCATCGGTTCGTCCCGCCCGTCTGGCTCTCGGCAAGAAGGTAAGGCCGATCTATCCTGGCAGGCTCGCCAAAATTTGTCGGCAACTGTGGGCACAGGTTAGCCAGATGAGGAGAGAGGACATTCGAGGACAACGAGAGACTTTTATATATACGAAGACGGACAAATGGATACACACAACATAAACTCACACATATATACACGCGTTCACGGTCCTACGCGAAAGGGTGTTAATGTTCTTGTTCGTCCACTCACATTCTACTCTTGGGGCGTGAACGTTGCGCTTGACCTTGAGCTCTCTGGTAGTCAGGAGGCGGTGTGTCTTGTGCTTGCGGAGTTCGTACCGAGGCGGGGCCCGGTCTAGAAGATAACCGCCAGGGGCATCCCAGTACGGTGGTCAACGCCTGGGCTTGCCCGTACACCACCGAGAACAGCGTACCGCCGACTGCCGCGAACAGACCTGGGACAGCGTCTCGCTCCGAGAGCAGAACAGCAGCTGGCCGTGACGAACGTTGCTTCAGACCAATGTCGGGGTGAGGTGGGGCGATGCCCAGGCCAGGACGCACCCGAGGACTTCAACGCCGAGACGAGGCCCGGACACGAAGGGTCAGAACGAGCAGCCGGGGCGTGGCCCGAACTTGTCCTTGCTCTCTGCTCTCTGGGGTTAGCCGAGCTGTCCCCGTGGCTCGGGAGCTTTTCACGAGGCACGCCCATAGGCGAGCTTCATCATTTCACCGCTATCACCATCATGGTAACTCCACGCACATGGAATGCTAAATTGGTCCCGCACACCGATCACAAATAAATCGACCCCGAACACCGATCTTCTACGTCAGAGCATGACGCACACTCTCCGGGGCAATGTTTTTCACCACACTGGGGTGTCTCTTCTATTCTTCTATGTCGACAGCTAAATGAAAATCGCCAGGTGCACTCTTCATGATCACGTTTAAAAAGGAGGGACCAGTCCAAAGAGTGGTTGCTTCTTGTGTCAGTGAGCCAAAATAAGGGCGCCAATTAAAGTGCGCACAAAACTGAAGAGAGTTGACAAGCGCCACAATCTATTGTTTTATCATACCATCAAACGATCGCCCGTGTGTAATCCAAAAACAAACATTCTGCGTTTACCTGAAGCCATAAACCAAAATACATAATAAAACAAATAATCTGCTTTTGAATACTATGTGACCACGTCTACCCAATCGCTTGCTCATTTGTACACATGGCTAGGTACGGTGTACTGATATAACTGTCACCATGTGCTTGTTGTCACAGGACGACATAATTATTTTTTTCATGATTCAGATTTCATTTCTCCCTAGCGTTTCTGTATCTGAAAAGTGTGTTTCCCACCTGTTGATAATAAACTTCGCCATCAAGTGCGCTCTTTATTTATCAGCGCTAAAGCATGTTCCCGTTCTCGGTCGCATATGCTGGCCACTTTGTCATATATGTAGGACTTGGTACAAGACAGAGGTATATTTTATGCAGTATGCTGCGCTATTATATTTCGCTCACCCATTGGCGGATGGGCAGTGTTTTCTTACCATGTTCAAAAAAGTGTTGCGAAGCCGCTCTAATGGTTGTCTAAAATGCAAAAATACGGCACAGGTAGTTACACACTTATTTTTTCCCATGTCATTGATTCGCGTAATTGTAATACTTTATGGTGTTCTTGTGCCTGACCACTTTACTTCTCTTAGGGGCTTTATTGGGAGCACTCGGTGGACATTGTTATGTGCCAAGCAAACGAACTCATTCGGATTTGCTAAACCCAGAAGGCTATAGGAATCTACTTGCATGTGTGATTATGGTGAAAAGCTTACACTTATAGTGCAACATGCCACCGAAAATTATAAACGTTCAGAAAAGACTTGGATGCTAGTCTTGGGGTAATCCACATGCGCAGCTAGTTCTTTACGCAGGCTTAACCATAATGCGTGGGGGAAGGTGTCACAGACGTTACTTCCAGAATTTGCATAGCAATTCCAGGGGACTGTTGCACCTTGTTTGTTAGTGTTGGTGCCATAAAAAAGTATGATGGTTTGGCCTAAATGAACAAGCCATATTAGCAAAGCGATGCTCAGGCAGCTGGCAAAAGCAGCTGGTCTACCTGAAGCAATGGAGAATTCAGTTGCTGTCATTCGTGTGCATTTTATTTCCTTGCGCAGACACAAGCTCTTGGAATGGTGGTGCTATTCGGTGCCGATTGGCGTCCCACGTGTGATTTGCGGCTTCCGCGATGACGATGGGATCGTGCAGAGCGTGAGGGAGTTTCAAGTGCACCAGATGCCCGAGGAAGCAAGGGTCAGTTGCGTGTCCTCCTAAAGCTATGAGGCTAAGTGACAAACTTTTTAAAATGCGAAGCATTTTTTAGCGAACTTCGGCAACTTTGAGTCTGTCTATCTATCTATCTATCTATCTATCTATCTATCTATCTATCTATCTATCTATCTTATCTATCTATCTATCTATCTATCTATCTATCTATCTATCTATCTATCTATCTATCTATCTATCTATCTATCTATCTATCTATCTATCTATCTATCTATCTATCTATCTATCTATCTATCTATCTATCTAGCCGCTTACGTTTGGGTGCTCTCGTTGTCACCTCTTAACTTGGCGTGAATCAAAATTAGCATGGGAGGGTAAGATGATTTGACGAACGTGACGCGCTGGTCAAGACATGAAAAATCACAACTTATCACGTACGTCGTCAAACACTTCCCATCAGACAGCGGCACATACCCACGGGCGGGTATGTGCCGCTGGTATGCGGGTATTTGCCACAAGTAATTGATACTAACACTCTAACAAAAATATCGTGTAAAAAGGGTGTCTTTTTGTCCCACAGCAATAATCATCATCAGGCTTGCGTGCGCTTCCTTTCTTGAAAAATCAGCGCTGGCCACTTTTCTATCGAGAATGCAATGTGACCCTGATAATGGGCATGTCGATCGTGACCGGAATATACCGGGCGAGGGGCGATAGCACAAGAATAGAACGCAATATAGATGACGATTTTCGTTGTGGTACAAAAAGACACTCTTTTTACTCGCTATATTTTAGAGTGTAGTACCTACCTACGAACGAGAACACACAAGGGCACATTTAACGCGTAAGCGTTAAGAAATACCCGGCATTTGTAGCGTGGACCCAACGATGGCATAGCATAAACGTCAGTGTTAAGAAAAACCTGATATAGGCACCTTTGACACCCTGTTGAATGCAAAGAATAAATGTCACGGTGCCAGCTGGAATCGAACACAAGCATTCTACGTGGCAGTGAAGCATTCTACCGCAGAGCTATGCCAGGTCTCGGAACTACTTTTTAAGTAGACGCTAATCTTCGTGAAACGTCAATAGTGGTTGCAGTGCTGCCTGCCTAATTTTATAAAATATACATATGCACTCCGTTGATACAGCTGTCACGTCGGGTTAACGTCGATTGTGGTTAGGTGCCATGTGCTCAAGTTGATTTCTGTAGCAGTATCCAGGGCCAGCATCTTCGCGAGCATCAGCGTTTCATATCAGCTTCTGGTGTTGCTAATACGCATGTTCCAGTTGGCATCGTTGCGCAAGTGCAAACAACTGGTCGTATTAACATATGCAACTCTTGAACATATGTCTGTGCGTGCAACAATTGTACATATACTTACTACCATTCATGACGTGTTGCTCAATAAAAATCTGCAACCAGGTCACCTTCCCTCCTCATGCTTCGCATAATGTCGATTCCCGCGTACGTGGGTTTTGCCGAATTTTTAATAAGTAACAATCCTTAGAGATTATTTGTCTACAGCATAAAGTATATCTCTTCAGGTGCATATTAGCATTATGAAAGCAAGTCCTATGTTTTGTTAATTTTCAATAGGTCAAAATTTCATTGAAAATATGCCTTGCGCGAACACTCCTAACTTAAGTTCAGCTCACAGAAAAAAAATAATTTTTGCAGGCACATAAACAGTGCATCGGCCTGCTTAATGAAACAAAACGAAGAAGATCTGATAAATATGAAAATATAGTAACTAAATAACAAAAAATATACGCTCGAGCTAGGGGCACCTTCGTGTAGAAAGCTGCCATTTTTATCTTGTAGCATGATTTTGCTTATTGACGTACATTGAATGCCTGCTAGAGTGATAAAGAAGTGTGCCAAGTTTTAATAAAAAATCTTCAACAGCGAAAGAGTTACGACTGCTCGCGTGCGACAAAATGCGATTGATACAAATTCCGAAAAAATCAACAAAAAGCAAAATATCTGAATCAGGTGTAGCGCTTACAGAAGATGATCAGGAGAGCTGAAACGCTGAATATTTATTTCCAGGTCCTTTGTAGAGTTTACAACTGTCTACCTTATTTGGAGCGGCAAGTCAGTTTTTTTTTGTAGCTTGTTTTGCATCATGAGTGTCACGATGGGGCGCTTTCGTGCTGCGGTGCTTATCATTTATAATACATGCTTTTCCACTGTAATGGTAAGGCTCGATCTGAATTTGCTTAACATTGCCAAATGCACTTCTGTTACGAATACTGAAATGTCACCCATCGTCAAAAATTGCAAACTTGATATTTTACAGGATGACGTACGTGTCCTAGAGCTTGAACAAATCTTTTATCACTTTACACGTTCACTTAGTGAGAAGTTTACGTCTTTTATAATTGAAAGTTATGTCTTCGCATTGCTTTTAGAAAATTATGACATGTTTTCACTTGGTATGATAGCTAAATAACCTACAAAATACTGTATATCAAGCTAACTTCATAGTTCGCACAAAACTGGCACTTTCATTTTCTGTCTTGTAGGGATTGGATGGTCTAACACATTTGTCTTACCTTTTAAAAAAGACAGCGCAGATAGAAGCTTTATACAGCACAATAATGGGCAATAAATTTCGTATCTAAAGTAAGTAGGAACTATGAAACGACATTTTTTAGCAAAAATTTCACTTCTCCACTTGTCCTCATACTTCAGATAGCCCTTAGCTCATAAGGCTACTCCCAACATGAAGAGTACACGGTAGAACACACAGAAACCGTGACACGCTGTCACTGCCATGAAATCATGATGTATTCCTATACGTTGCCTGTGTATGTGCTACTATCAGTATCGATGAAATATTTGACACTCACGGGTTGTACCCGTAGTCTTAAGTTTTGCTTCAGCGACGTGACGGGTGCCATCAAGAACATTGTGATCACGGTCCATTACTGTAGCTGCGGTCGCAGTAGGAGTGGGGCAGCCGAAAGCAAATATTTAAGCAGCTCCGCTAGGCGGGCACTGATGAAACAGCGAAGATCTTTGCTTAGAAAGGAGCTTTTGGTTCATTATTTTGTTAAGCTCGTTGAACGATGTCGGATTTGAATACAGTGAGTTCAAATTAATTCGCAAGAAGCGAGTCTAATGGAGTGGAAATTAAGTGGGTGAATGAAATGTGAGGAGTGGGGAGGGTAGTCAGGGGCGTAGTTGTGACGATAGTTATAGCGCGAGAACAGAACGACGACACAGAGACAAGAAGGACACGATGGACACGTCCGTAGTGTCTCTGTGTCGTCGTTCTGTTCTCGTGCTATAACTATCGCCATGTCCTACCAACTAGCCTAAGCTGCCACACTTCTAAGTTACGTAGTTGTGAGTTGGGGGAGTTGTCTGGTGGTGGGCGGAGTGGCACATATTCGAAGTGAAGTTGACCCGCTTTCTGTGGCACACACCCGTTTACATCTATGATCGTCTCCTGGCAGGAAAGGCTACCAAGAACAACTTCGCTATTGAAAAAAGTTTATTGCATACTATTTAGAGCATTCTGGTGGCCTAATTAAGGGCACCGAAGTATTTTTCGTTATCGTGAGTATGTTATGTATGATGATGTTCTAGCTGCTTTGATAATGACAGCTGTGATAAATACATACCACTGGAATCACATAGTCTAACATCTATAAGAACGTAATACATACGCTCAAGATAAGTGGC